>CM034305.1:14951068-15257696 GCA_019925795.1 Dendrobium chrysotoxum
TGTTGTGATTGAACTATTGGTGTGTTTGTTTACTTTTACTGCACTCTGGGAATTGATGTGATTGCACGATAGACTACTCATAGGTTAGGATCGAGGTTGATACTAATGATGTTTTCTGCAGGTAGCCATGCTCATGCAGCGCTAAATATAAGGGGGGCAATAATCATGATTTAAAAATTAATGCTGTTTTATGCAGGTGCTTCAGAAATTGCTCAGCCCCCCTAAATAAATGAGGGCTAATTGAAAATCATTATAAATTGCTACAGGTGCTACAGAGCTTGCTTAGCCCTCAAACATTTAAGAGCATGGCCAAGTGTGGCTGTGATGAGTATTTTCATTTCTATATAAATTGCTTGGGATAATATAAAATTGCTTGGGTTGATTTTTTTTAGGATAACCTTGCAGGAGAGTCTAGATTTACTGCTTTCATTTAATGTAAATGGTTTGTAACTTGGTATTGAGTTGTGAAAGTTTATTTTGAGTGGGGATACAAGAATCCAAAGGTTGGATGCCCAAAGAGAAAATGACACCCAATATGAGGATAGTCCTTTTCTGTTTGAGAATCCAAATTTGGATTATTCTACTACCCGAGGAGTCCAAGGAAGCTGAGGTCCAAGGAGTCCGAGGAAGCTCAGATCCAAGGAGTCTAAGAAAGAGAAGATCAAGAAGATGAAGACCGAGAGTATCCCACTCAAAATAACTTGCGTCAGTCTTAGGATTAGAAATCCGGGTTGTTGGCAGTGGTGCCCGGCCACTTTAATTTTCTGCAGACCCTGGGTTGTAATTAAGGGCAGTTGGCCTATGGACATTTATTAATTTGTTTGGATAATTTTGATGTGTTTTATGATTGTGTGCCTCTAGGATTGTTTGCTTTTCTTAGTTTCTTGGCGTTTTGCATGTCGCTTTTGTTTTAGCCTGGATTTCGTTAGGCTCTTTAAGGACTAAAACTTTTTCTACTCCCAACTAACATTCAAATTTTAAGATTTAAATAATTTAGAAACTTAACGACCTAGGGAATTGCCGGAATCGTCCGGGGTAGCATGCATATCGTTGCATTTCTCTCTTTCCTTCTATAAGACACTTCCCCGCCCGTGGGTAGAGTCCGGATAATCTGACCTATGAGGATGAGGTGCCGGACCTGAGGAAGCCCAGTCTAATTCTAAAAATTATTTTTATAAGCCTTTTTAAAGTTCTATGCATACCTGATTCGGATACTCTAACTAGCATGTATTGCATTAGAAACTAACTAAATCAAAATTTTAATTGCATTAGTCTTAGGAGCATACACCCTACATAAGTCCAGGGCCAATTAGGAAATTCTCTAGATGTCGGCCCTATCTCCGAGAACTATATCCCACCTACCCATCCTTCATAAATGACTGGACAGCATGGTTTTAAAGCGATTAGGTGGTTAGCTGGCTCCCCCTTCCAGGCCGGGGTAAGTCCAGGTTTTACATTGCATTAGTTAGGACACGGGTGTTAGTGTTGTGTAGAACACTAAACCCACCATAGATTCAGGATTCAAGGCTACTATTGTTCCGTAGTACGCCTCATCAGTAGGTAGGTCTTCTGTCTTCCAGAGACCCTAAACCCTACATATCTGTGTCACACGGATGACGCCACCTCCATCCTTCCCTCCTGCATGTTTCGAGTGCATGATTTATTTATTTTTCTCCAGTTTCTTCTCACTACCTTAATCCCTCCGGATGCTGATGTGAGCCGTGCATGTTGACTAAGCCTAGTTGAACCTCTCTTTCCCTTCGAGTAGGACTTCCTAGTCTCTGCCCTATGTGCCAATCCCAATTTCGAAAGAATAATGTAGAATCCTTAATCGAGAGTATTCTCAGGCTCCGGCTTGAGATGTAATTAACCACGGGGGCTTGCGCCCGTGGGAAACCGCATCCCACTCTCAAATAAACCCCATTCGAGCTAATGTATCGGGTGGGGGAAACCCGTTGTGACGATCAGATCATATATATTATTACCCATCGGGGTGTGCTGGTGAGAGCCGCTATCCTCAATGGTTAATCGTATGCATGATCGAATCTGCCCTTCCATTGGCCAGATACTGTCTCCCCTCGCGGGGCGATGGTGTCTGTAGTTCCTTTCGGAGGTCCACAGGTTTCTGGCGACCACGGTGGGACAGGTTTCTCTCTCCATCTTTGGATTCTATATTATCCTTTTCTTGTGTGTACTCCGGGATTGGTACTCCTTAGATTAGGTTCGTCCCACTCTTAGTTAGGGTCCTTCCTTAGTTAGGATCGTCCTTCTCTTTTTCTTAGTTAGGGTTCCCCCCTAGCTAGGTTTCTTCCTTTCCGTTCTTCTTAGTTAGGGTTTTCCCTTGGCTAAGCTTCCTTTCCTTCTGACCTTCTAGGTCATTCTGTTCTCTATCCATCATTCATCTTCTCCTTATTTGTTACTAATCATTTTAAATTTCTTTTCTTCTTCTTGGCAGATAGTGCCATGGCTTCCTTCGTGCCTTCCGTTACTTTCAGTTTTGGTTCTGACGCGCGGGTGACACTTCCTGAGTCCCTGCTAGCCAGTCCTCCCGCTGGAGGAATCACTTTTGGTTCCTTCACTGACTCGGCCTTCGTCACTCTTGGCGGGCCGACCCCTGCTGAGGCTGCTGCCTACTCTCCTCCCCAGAGGAGGGCTCGCGCAGCCATGCGACCTTTTGGGCGTCCAGTTGCTCGGCGGACAGCCCGGGCACCTGCTCGTCCTACTCCTGTTCGTGTGCAGCCGGCACACCCTGTGGTTAGGCAGCCAGTGCCTAGACCACTCCCAGTTCAGCCCACTCGTCCAGCGGTTAGGCGACCAGTGCCTACTGCACCTGTTGTTCAGACTGCCCCGGCCCCTCAGCGCCGGCAGGCAGTAGTTACCCCTGTTGTTACTCCGGCAGAGGTAGCTCGTGTTCGGGTTCTCCCTCCTACTTCCTCCAGGAAGAGGGGTGCCCAGACCGAGGCTCCTTCGCCTTCCTCCCGTCGGGTTTCAGCTTTCGCTCGACTGTCTCACCCAGAGACCCTCGTGCAGACCCCGACACTTCCCGTTCCCCCTGCCACTCAGGTGGTGGGTTCAGATGTTGCTTGGTCTTCCGCCTCCGGCCTTGGGAGAAGGGCCCGGAGGAATAGAAACCGTAGACTTCGGTTGGCTGCATCCGAGGCAGATAGACAGCGGATGGCAGATTCGTTGGCTCACCAGGAGCCAGTTCAGAGGAGAGTGGTCCCTAGGCAGCGGGCACCACGACCAGTTGCAGTTTCCCCTACCCCGGACGTTACAGTTGCCCCTGAGATAGCAGCGGTTCAGGGAGGACGCTTCTCCCCACTGACACACAGTGGTGATGAGGAGGACGTTGCTCGCATTGCGGCGGCCCCTCCTGTCGCTACTACTTTACCACGCGCTAGGGTCCCCAGGGATGATGCTGCTCGAACCCTCTCTCAGAGGATTCGGAGTATTATCCGCTTAGCGCGGGGTCGAGGCCCTGTCAGTCGAGAGAGGTTACTCCACCAGATTTCTCAGGCGTCCGTTCAGTTGCAGAGACAGACTGCTAGACAGAGGTACAGGTGGCAGAGAGGACAGCCACCCAGACAGCCTGTTAGTTCAGTCCCGTTGGCGAGACCACAGACAGTTACTCCGGTTGTTGGACGACGCCCACGTCGTCATGGACAGAGGCAGCAGTTGGAGCCTCCCAGACCCCAGCTCCCTTCAGTTGTAGTAGCCCCGCAGCAGTCAGTTGCCCCTACTGGGTCCCGTCGCAGTAGGTGGGTGTGGAGACGACGACAGGCAGAGTCCCCTGTCGATGCAGTACAGCCAGTTCAGGCAGTTGAGCAGTTAGAGGCAGTTGTTCCTTCCGGATCAGAGGCAGTTCCGATGGTCTGTGATGCAGCAACGGACGATGATGCTGCAGTTTCTCCTAGTGGTTCACCGGTTCGGGCTGAGCCAGCCCTTAGCCCTTACGAGACTTCTTCCCCTTTGAGTCCGTACGCAGAGGACTTCCATCAGACCCTCTACGAGGATGATGCACTTGAGGATGATGCACTTGAGGATGATTTACTCGAGGAGGAGTCAGATGGAGATATACCGGTACACAGAGTATGCGTGGTTACTAGACGTGGCCACTCAGACGAGCAGATAGAGGCAGATGATGATGATGAGCAGGGAGAAGCTGAGGTAGGAGGATCTCCCCGGTCAGTTGAGACAGATGCCACAGTGCTACAGTTACAGACTCAGATGGCAGAGATGGCCAGGGCCATGGCAGCGATGACAGCTCAGTTGACAGCTTTGGGGGCGATGCCCCAGATGACGGGCGTAGGCACTCCTGCTACGTCCAGGGACGAGCCAGCAGCACCACCTGTAGTAGCACCAGGTCCTGTGGGAGTAGACAGGGCCCAGAGAGCAGTTCCAGTGGCACCGACAGCAGTTGCTTTTACTACCCCAGTCCAGAGTCAGTCAGTTCAGTTGTCAGCCGGACAGATTCAGGATCTGATTGCCCAGAAGGTCGAGCAGGCCATTTCCTCCAGGAAGTCTGGAGAGGTAGTTAGCAGGGGGCGTCCTTACCCAGTAGAGTACGAGCACGAGCCCTACCCCCCTGGTTTTGTCCCTCCTAGGTTCAGAGTCTTTGATGGGTTTGGGAACCCGAGGCAGCACGTAGCCCAGTACCGAGCCATCTGTTGCAACATAGGAGGGAACGATGTTGAGACTTTTTGTCAGCAGTTTAGTTGGGGTGGCCTTTGCCTGGTACGCCGACCTCCCCAACGATTCAGTACGCACCTTTGCAGAGCTGGAGCAGTTGTTTGTTCAGAGGTTTGTCAGTGCAGAGCACCGAGTTACAGTTGGAGAGCTAGTTGTGACTAGACAGCGGCCCCGAGAGCCTCTCCCAGATTACATAGTCAGATGGAGGAACCTCAGCCTACAGTGTGAGCCCCAGTTACAGGAGCAGCATGCAGTAGAAATTTTGTTGAAGAACATAGATGGTCCGATAGCACCTTATCTGAAGGGTTTCAGCATTAGAACCTTTCAGAAGTTGTTGACAAAGGTGATCAGTTTGCAGGACAGCATACCCGATGCAGTCCCTCCTAAGGTTGAGAGTCAACCTTCACGTAGATCTCAGCGGCAGGAGTCATCAGGAGCACCTCCACCTAGGAGAGGGGAGGTACACAGTACTTACGGGCCATCAGATAAGGGCAAGAAGCCCTTAGTCAGTTCAGCACCACCTCAGCAGTCTCACACACCGGGCCAGTCGGCAGTGCAGTCTAGACCCTCCCGTAGGACCCCAGAGAGTCAGCAGTACCTACGGGAGAAGCTTAGTAAGGAATATCCCTTTAAAAGGGAAAGTGTGATGAAGATCTTCAAGTTCCTTACTAAGAGAAACATCTTAACATTCCCGAACAACAATAGAGTGGAAGAGGAGGGGCAGACAGAACACCCACTCTATTGTCCATTTCACAGACATATCGGGCATGTCATAGAAGACTGCTATGTGTTCAAGGACAGAGTTGAGAAGCTCATGGCTAGTGGGCAGATCCACCTACAGGACAGCGACTTGGTTCAGCCCAAGGGCAAGACACCTCAGACAGTTCAGATGATCTCGGGCTCCAGTAGTTGTAGTGACAGCCAGAGTGGCAGACAGAGCAGTCGTAGCAGATCACCCAGAGGTTCTGAGGGGGAGTGGCAGTTAGCACTCTCTCGGAAGACGAGGCAGATGATCCGGCAGACAGTTCAGAGTTCAGAGGCAGTTGAGAGGAGGCCTACCCAGGCCAAATCGACAGTTGCCAGCCCAGTTTCTTCGCCAGCACCTTTTTTCTTCTCCTGTTGTAGTGCCTACTGAGCACATTTCTTTTCCTATTTTATGTAATAAAAAGATGTATGAAAAGGAAAAGTTTGTTGTAACTTCTGAGGGGAAGACGGGATGCCTTCCAGCACTTACGCTGAAGGATTTCGTTCTCCCTTCAACTGATGATGAAATAATAGAAGAAGGTGATTCTGGCTACTTCTGGTGTTCTGCTCCTACTTTTATTTCTTCTAGCACTCGCTCTTTCAATATTTTACATGTTTCTTATGATGGTTCTGTATGTGATGAAGAGTCTGAGTGTGATGAGGAACCAGTCTTTATGATTCCGGAGGGTGGTTGTTACATGGATTCAGAAGATGAATCCGAGAACCCACTCCAATTACTTTCCTTGGAGCCAACACATGCCATCACCGTTGAACCAAGTGAATCCCCTGTCAAAGATGACTCGATACAGGAAGTTCACTTGCGTTCAGGGAAGGTTCTTCCACCTAGGATGGCTAAGAATACAAAAGAGAAAGATAAGAACATTGTCACCCAGCAGGACGATCCTATCCCTTCCTCCCAAGAGCAGTCTAAGGAAAAAGGGAAAGGCCCTCAGCTGGAGGTCGATTACAATGTGTTGGCCCATTTAAGGAAAATTCCTGCCCTTCTCAGTGTCTATGACGCTTTGATGATGTCTTCTGACTTGAGAGAGACCCTGGTAAAAGCACTACTCGAACCAGAGTCCTATCAAGCCTTCTTTGCTTCCGAATCTGTTGGAGATGCATGCCTTTTGAGAGAGATGCCGTGCATTACCTTTTCAGATCGTGATCTCCTCTTGGGTACCTCTGATCACAATCGTCCTTTGTATGTCACCGCTGAAGTCAATGGTTATGAGTTGAACAGGGTCCTCATTGACCAAGGAGCTTCAGTAAACATTCTGAGTTATGAAACTTTGAAGAGCCTCTCCCTGGGTCATTTGAAGTTAACCTCCGATAAGATTATGTTGAAAGGCTTCAATGACCAAGGACAGCGTGCCCTAGGGTCTATCACCCTACCCCTGAAGTTTGGAAATTTCCTTACTGAGGCGAAGTTTCATGTGATCGAGGCAGATACTTCATACAGGGCTCTCTTAGGAAGGCCCTGGATTCATGAGTATGGAATGGTGCCCTCTACCCTGCACCAATGTATGAAGTATATGAGGAATGAAGTCGAGTACTCCATTCCCGGGGATACCCAACCCTTTTCCGTGCATGAGGTCTCTATTTACGATGATGCTGAGCATTACATACCTCGTAAGAAGAGTAAACCTCCTTCTGCCCAGTCACCAGTGACACCTGCCAGTACTGTACAGGGTCCTGTACAGCTACCTGCGCAAGGTCCGTCACAGGTTAGTATTGAGGCAGATACCTCCACTGCAGATCCTGTTAGATCTCCTTTCCAATTTGCAGTTGGGCACGATGTTCCCCCTAGTAGAGGTAGGGGAGAGCGAGGTAGAGGTAGAGGTAGAGGATCGACTCGCCCGCCGCGAAACTACGATACTCAAATCCCTCCTCCCTCATATCTTTATGCTTCTCCTTTGACTGTCGAGTCCGACTCCTCTGACGATGAGATGATCACTACCCCTCATCGCTCAGCTCCCTCACCAGCCCCGGACTTCACTGATTATAGTTCACTGCCTACATTTTGTAGGTACCTGATACCCGAGGGTGGTTTAGTTATTGACAGTGGTTCAGACGAGGAAGTAGACCCCCGGCGTCAGACCACTAGTCAACAGTCCCTTTCCCGTCAGATACGTGGAATAAGAGTTGAGAAGTCTCACCAAAGATCTTTGGTTACCCCCTCTACCAGTGATGGTGGCGCACTACAAGTTAGAGGTCGCCCTCCGCCTCCTCTGTACGAAACCTTTGTGCCACCACGAGCTAGTGAGTGTGCCTCGTTATCCTATAGTGTAGGTGCCCCACTGGGTCCTGGGAGTCAGGGTTCAGCGGAGACCGCTATAGATAACAGGGTCACAACTGCCCCTCGTTATTTTTCCCCTTTCGTGGAAGACTGTGTAGAGCGGGGTGCAGTCATCTCGACTTGGTCAGATGAACAAGCTCTACGACAGGCTCGTGTTTGGCGGACTGATATGCCTCAAACTAAGCAAGGTTTAGGTTATGTCGAGCAGAGCTCACCTAACCATGCTAACATCCGAACGGTTTCCCACTCATACCCGGTTGTTTCTCTTACCGATAAAGAAGACCCGGGTGATGATGAGGATAGAGTACTCGATGCTCCTCAAGAGTTTGAAGATGGCATCACTTCTGCCATGGACGAATTGTGTGAGGTAAACTTAGGCACTGAATCAGATCCTAGACCTATTTTTCATAGTGTCTTGTTATCTGACTCAGAGGCTCAAGAATACATCGAGCTACTCTCAGAGTTTAAAGATTGCTTTGCCTGGAACTACACCGAGATGCCTGGTATAAATCCAGATGTAGCAGTCCATAAACTAGCCATTAAGTCTGATGCAGTCCCTGTTAAACAAGCACCTCGCAGGATGAGGTTAGAAATAGAACAACAGGTGATCGCTGAGACTAAGAAGCTTATAGAGGCCGATTTCATTCGTGAAGAGAAGTACCCTACTTGGCTTGCCAACATTGTTCCAGTCCGGAAAAAGAACGGGCAGATTCGTGTCTGTATCGACTTTCGTGATTTAAACAAGGCATGTCCTAAGGATGATTTTCCTCTTCCTATCCCCGAGCTTATGGTGGATATAGCGTCGTCCCATAGCATTTTCTCCTTCATGGATGGTTCATCTGGTTACAATCAGATAAAGATGGACCCCGAAGAGGAAAAGTTTACTGCGTTTCGCACACCTATAGGTGTGTTCTGCTACAAGGTGATGCCCTTTGGTCTCAAGAATGCCGGGGCCACTTATCAACGTGCTATGACTGTTATCTTCGACGAGATGATACACGAGCAAGTTGAATGCTATGTGGATGATCTGGTAGTCAAAAGCAAGGTCCGTGGAGATCACCTTTGAGATCTACGAATCGTTTTTGAACGCCTACGCAAATATGATTTGAAAATGAATCCTCTAAAATGCGCATTTGGAGTTAGTGCAGGAAAGTTCCTGGGGTTTATAGTTCGCTACCGTGGCATTGAGATTGACCCTTCCATGATCAAAGCCATAGTAGATCTAAAACCCCCTAAAAGTCTTACCCAGCTAAGGTCTTTTCAAGGAAAGTTAGCCTTCCTGCGGAGATTTATCTCCAATTTGTCTGGTAGATGTCACCCCTTTGCTGCCCTGGCAAAGAAAGACGCCCGCTTTCACTGGGATGAGCGTTGTCAGGAGGCCTTTGAGAGTATAAAGCGCTACCTGATAAACCCTCCTGTTTTAGCTGCACCCATCCCGGGGAGGCCGTTAATTCTCTACACTACGGCCCTGGATGAGTCCTTGGGTGCATTATTGGCTCAAGAGAATGAGGAAGGCAAGGAGAATGCCTTGTACTACCTCAGTAGACGGTTGATACCCGCAGAGCTGAAGTACCCCGCGATGGAAAAGCAGTGTTTAGCTTTGATCTTCGCGGTACAGAAGCTTAGGCATTATATGCTTTCACACAAGGTCAACCTAATCTCTCGAGTCAACCCCTTGCAGTATCTCATGACCCGTCCGACCCTCTCAGGTCGTCTGGCACGATGGTCTATGATCTTGCTGCAGTTTGACATCACTTTTGTCCCTCAGCGGGCCGTTAAAGGACAGGCTCTAGCTGATTTTCTTGCTGCTCACCCGATCCCTGCAGACTCCCCACTCAATGATGAGCTGCCTGACGAGCTAATCATGAGTGTGGTGGAGCAGGAGTCCCCTACTTGGGAGTTTTACTTTGACGGTGCGTCGTCCGTTAGAGCCTTGAGCCCGAATGAAACTCCTATAGTTAGGGTAGGTCTGGGCCTCATTTTCGTATCCCCTGAAGGTCACACTCTGAGATATTCATACAGTCTTTCAGAACCTCGTACCAATAATGAAGCTGAGTACGAAGCTCTGATTTTGGGACTAGAGTTGGCCATTCAGATGAATGTCATGCGGGTGAAAATCTTTGGAGACTCACAACTGATCATAAATCAAGTAGCGGGAGTCTACAAAGTGCTTAAACCTGAGCTCTTGCCTTATCACAGCAAGGCAATGGAGCTCTTGTGTTTGATTCCTGAAGTGACCCTAGCTAAAATCCCTAGATCTGCCAATGGCAAGGCAGATGCATTAGCTAAGTTAGCAAAGGAACTGGCTGACCCAACTGGCAACCCACTGTCTATCGTTGTCCAGTGCCGTCAAGCCCTATGCCCCGCAGACCTGTCTTCTCCCGATCAGACCCTCACAGCGTTCTCAGTTGAGGAAGAATCAGACTGGAGAATACCCTTTATAGAGTATTTGAAGCATGACAGGCTTCCAGATGATAGATCTCTTGCTGCCCAGATCAGAAAGAGAGCCCTATCATTCACTTATGTGAACGATACCTTGTATCGACGTTCTTTCGACCAAATGTGGTTGCGTTGCCTCAACAACGAGGAGGCTCGCAAGGTCATGGGCGAGATACATGAAGGTCTTTGCGGTGCCCATCAGTCCGGACCAAAAATGAAAGGCAGAATTAAACGCCTCGGTTACTATTGGCCGACTATGATCCGTGATTGTATGGAGCACGCTAGAAAGTGCCACCAGTGCCAAATTCATGGCACGGTGATTCACCAACCCCCTAATCCGCTGCACCCTACTGTATCATCTTGGCCATTCGAGGGCTGGGGCACGGATGTAGTGGGTCCTATTGACCCTCCTTCCTCTAAGGGCCATAGGTTCATTTTAGCTGCCACTGATTACTTCTCTAAGTGGGCAGAGGCTGTGCCACTTAAGGAAGTCAAATCAGAAGATGTGATGCGTTTCTTTCGTGATCATATTGTCTACCGCTTTGGTGTCCCGCGCCGTATCATCTCCGATAACGGCCCGTCATTTAGAAGCACCAAAATTGCCAGATTTGCCCGCCGCCATAACATCAATTGGCGATACTCTTCAATTTACTATCCCAAGGCCAATGGCTTGGCGGAAGCATTCAACAAAATCTCGTGCAATTAATAAGAAAAATCTTGGTTGCAAACAAACGAGAGTGGCACGATAGACTTCCCGAAGCACTATGGGCCTATAGGACTACGTACCGTACTCCTACTCAGTCTACCCCATATGCTTTGGCTTTCGGGGTCGAGGCCGTCCTCCCACTTGAGGTCGAGCTCCCCTCGCTACGTGTGGCAGTCAGCCACAATCTTTCCCATGAAGATAACGCCCGACTACGGACGGAAGAGCTTGATGGTTTAGAAGAGCTTCGCCTACAAGCTTATCAG
Source organism: Dendrobium chrysotoxum (assembly GCA_019925795.1). Classification (NCBI taxonomy): domain Eukaryota; kingdom Viridiplantae; phylum Streptophyta; class Magnoliopsida; order Asparagales; family Orchidaceae; genus Dendrobium; species Dendrobium chrysotoxum. The sequence goes on from CM034305.1 coordinate 14,962,206, forward strand.
AACCTCAAACTATACCAGGCACGTATGGCTCGATCACATGATCGCCTTGTCCGACCCCGTGCTTTCCGGGTTGGCGAGTTGGTCCTTGTTTTACGCAGACCTATCATTTCGCGCCGTCGCCGAAGTGGTAAGTTCGAGCCTGTTTGGGAAGGCCCCTTTGCTGTAGAGCAAGTTTATGAAGGTGGTGCCTACCTACTCGTTGATGCCAATGGTGTTCACCCTATGCCTGTCATCAACGGGCAGTACTTGAAAAAGTACTATGCCTGAGTTCACTCTTCGAGAGGGAGGGGGTCTCCCTACCGCCTGTAAATACTCCCCTGTATATGTCCCCCCTTTGGAGGGGCTTCTTCACTTTTCGACAGTCTGTGTGGCCACGACGATTTGTCCTCTACCACACGATGTTTGTTGCGAGAAGCATGAGGCTATTCTTAGGGGTGATGAGGTGAGATGATATGATTCGTACACTGACATAAACTCTAGTCTCTATCATCTCCCTTGTCTGAACTCTTCTAGGCCAGATTTTGACCCATATCAATCCAAATACAAATTCAAGTTCTATTTTCAATAGTGGGATCTTTAAATTTAATGTGCAAAATTTTTTTAAAGAAAGATTAATCTGAGAAAAGTCTGGGAGCTTGAGACACAAGGTGGACTTTTTAGAGAATTTTTCCTTAGAAAGTATAGAATTTATTTTTCCTAATGAAAGACTTACCCCTGTCTTCTTTAGAAAATTAAGTAATTGGTGGTTGACTCCTCTAAACGCTTGAAGGACAATTATAATGATTCAAAAGAAAAATGTATGCCTTCTCTCTCATCCCTTCCCTGGGATGATTTCCTATTTTGAACCAAAATCTATATCAAATTGAAATTAGGTTTAGAGACGTGTATTTTCCCAATCATCTTGCAGTTTTCTATCTCATAGGCGTCTTTCGCACGCTGATAAATCTACCTCATAATTTTCTTATTCAAGTCATTCATTCTTATCATAAGATTGGATTTGCTTTGTGAGTTCTTCTTCCTCGCACGAGAGAGTGAGTTTTTCTTCTCTTATGTTTGGAAGATAATCTTACAACTGAGAAAGTTTTCCTTTAGAGGTTTGGAAAGGGAGCCAGTTACAAAATGAAAGATACACAAAGTGTATCAAAAGTGAAAAGATGCGCAGTGCGCCAAAAATCAAAGATACACAAAGTGTATCAAAAGTGGAAAGTTGCGCAAAATGCGCCACAAGGTTAAAGATGCACAAAGTGTATCAAGTAATTAAAAGATGCGCAGTGCGCCAAATCAAATTGAGGGGCTCAAAATGAGCCCAAAGTGGATAAGTAAATGGCTTCCCTTTCTCGTAAATCTCTAAGTCTCAGAAAATCCATACCCTTTGATATTTGTGATACTTGAGTTTGAAAATCATGATTTTGGATTTATCATCGTGCAAGAATGTTCTATTAGATATAAAAATATTTTCATGCGAGAGGATTGAGAGGATTCAGTTTCTCTCTCTAATTTATACCCTTTTGAATTAGATATTTATTCATAATATGTAAGGGAGAAAACCCGGCTTAGCTTGTAGGGGGCTTAAGCTGGGTTGGCAAAATTTAAATCCCTAACCTTCTCGGGTCTAGATGGAGTCAACCCATATTGCTGAACTTTCTGAACCTGTTCTAAGGTTGAAGATGATTCAGAGGTTAATTTTTCATTTCTAAAAATAATCCTTTCACTCTCTGATGAAATTTTCACTCTTTAGGAAATGTATGAATCAGACTTATCTCAGATTAATTGGTGAGTGCTTAAACATCTCTTAGTGGTCACACTATTGAGTTTGTTTAAATGCTTGCCATATTCCTTTAAAAATTCGTGCACAAAAATATTTTGACCCCACCATCTGGTTATAGACCATTCTTAAGGACTGATAAGAGTCTCGCATTTATTCTACCTTCCTCTTCTGAGTTCTGGTAACTTGAGAGTTTCCCCCTCTCTGTTCCTCCAGTTTCACTTGGTGCTCCCAAGTGTGGTCTGGAATATCAAAACCAATTCAGACTTCTTTTGTACTGGGTCCATACCAACCTACGCTAGCTAGGGAGGGTAATGTTGATCCACTATCATAACCTAAATTTCATTCACATACCAATCGTGGTATGATTGTGCCCCCAGTTTTATTCATGTGACGAATGTGGCCTGGGTTATCAAAGCCAATCCTATATCCCTCTTTGAGTTCCAATCATTAGAGGATGTCCCATACTAGGAGTAACACACGGATATGGTAAACGTTCTCTCTACCGGGTGTTATCTTCGACAGTACGAGACATATTTAGTCTATGATTGTGAACATACAAAAAATGTGCATCTATACAATAAAAGAGGGAAGCTCTCAGTAGAGCAAAACCGGTTGCCCTTGTCACAGGTGGAACCCGGTAATACTCTCTAAGAGCTCAAATTCCCCAAAGTCTTTCTTTCTCTTCTCCTACGAAGCGTCTGAGTGATTGCTTCAAGGATGAGTTTACACTTGTGATTATTATGGTCTTTCACAATCATGATAGTCCTCATTAGTGGTGTGATACATCTTGCTCAAGATGTTAACATCCCACCTTCGCGAGCTCTGATTCCCTAGTAGGGAATCAGCTCTCCAGTTGCTTTTAGTGACCTACTTTTTCACCCTTGCCTTGCTCTCAGCTACTAGAGCAGTCCTATGGGTTTGGTAGTGTCGCTCCTGCCTCTCACAGGGTCCCCCCCGGTCAGGGTGAGTGTTACCGCTGTGATGTTTGATGTTTATTGATTTTACTCATAAATCATCTCCCTCAATGGCGAGTGTGTCTCCTCGCCATCCTGAGCTGTTTCCCCAGTAGTGTTGCAGTACGCCTGGTTACCGGCGTTAGCATCACTGACTTGAGAGCTCTGATTTTCTAGCAGAAAATCAACTCAGTTTCTACTTTACTCTCTCTCTCATTCGTACTCTACCCTCAGCTGCTGGGGTAACTCTACGGATGCACTGATATTATTCCACTTCCCACATGGTCCCACCAGTTTGTGTGAGTACCACTACTGTGAGCTTTTCATAAATATCATTCATATGCAATGTTACTTCCCTTAGTGGCGAGTGTGTCCCCTCGCTACCCTTGTGTGCTTTCTTAGTTGTGATGCAGTACATCGAGTCTCAGATGTTAGCGTCGCTTCTTAGTGAACTTTGATTTTCTAGCAGAAAATCACTTCACTTGTCTTAGAGTGACATACTTTCCCGCCGTGACCCGACTCCTGGTTGTAGAGCGGTCCCTTGGATGTGTTTATGTTGCTTTCCACCTCTACAGGGTCCCACTAGCTTACGTGGGTGTACCACTGTAGTCTTCTATGATTATTTCTCATTAATATAGTCCTTTTTTCTGTAGCAAGTGTGTCCTCCTTGCTACTTTAGCTACTCAGTGGGAATGGGATTACCCCTCTCACACTTTGTTGAGGGCGTACCTTTCCCTATGGTCTCTCGAGGCATCATTCTGGTGCTTCCGGGTTTGTATGATCTTGATCTCGCCTAGGCAGTTTCGCTGGCATTTGGATACTCGTGGCCACGACGACTTGTCCTCTACCACGTGGTACCCAAAACACTGGTTTGAAACTCCTTAGACGATCCTTCTCTCTTTGAAATTTTCCATTTACTACTCCTCTTCTCATCCCTACACATATGCGTGTTAGGGTATGGTTGAGACGACTTTCACTGATTGTCTTACTGCAGGCATATGCGCCAGGTAGGCATCAGACTTTACTTGGTTGAGAGTGCCCCGACAGAGTCCCTGGGAGGGCATTCCTCACCACTCTTTTTCCCTGATTATCCTACTGCAGGCATATGCGCCGAGTAGACATCAGGCTTTACTTGGTTGGGAGCACCCCGCAGAGCCCCTGCGAGGCATAGCTCACCACACCTTTACCCTGACTGTCCTGCCGCTCTGGTAGACATCAGACCTTTACCCTGATCGTCTTGCTCTGATCAAGCAGACATCAGACTTTACCCGGTTGAGTGGGAGCCCGACAGAGTCCCTGGGAGGCATTCCCCACCACCACTTTTACTCTGGATGTTCTATAAAAGACTACGCAGACTCCAATTTCGTGGCTTATTTACTTTTGCTGAGGTCAGGCAGAAGTATTGAGTCACCCCTATCCGCTGTTCCGAAAGGAGCAGGAGGAGACGGGATCCTTTCACCTTCTATTCTGCTGTTTGAAATGAACAGTCAGGTAGTTGGTTTTACTTACCGGTCGAGAGAGCCCGACAGAGTCCCTGGGAGGCATTCCTCACCACCCCTTTACTCTGGATGTTCTGTAAAAGACTACGCAGACTCCAATTTCGTGGCTTATTTACTTTTGCTGAGGTCAGGCAGAAGTATTGAGTCACCCCTATCCGCTGTTCCGAAAGGAGCAGGAGGAGACGGGATCCTTTCACTTTCTATTCTGCTGTTTGAAATGAACAGTCAGGTAGTTGGTTTTACTTACCGGTTGAGAGAGCCCGACAGAGTCCCTGGGAGGCATTCCTCACCACCCATTTACTCTGGATGTTCTGTAAAAGACTACGCAGACTCCAATTTCGTGGCTTATTTACTTTTGTTGAGGTCAGACAGAAGTATTGAGTCACCCCTATCCGCTGTTCCGAAAGGAGCAGGAGGAGACGGGATCCTTTCACCTTCTATTCTGCTGTTTGAGATGAACAGTCAGGTAGTTGGTTTTATTTACCTGGTTGAGTGAGCCCGACAGTGTCCCTGGGAGGCGTTCCTCACCACCACTTCTTCCCTGATTGTTTTGCTCTGATCAAGCAGACATCAGACTTTACTTGGTCGAGTGAGCCTGACAGTGTCCCTGGAAGGCATACCTCACCACCCTTTCACCCTCCATCTTGTTGTTTCGATGCGGTCAGATGGATAGTTGGTTTTCTTTACTACCTCACCTTTTTTGGTCTCCCCCTCAGCTCTGCCCTTGCTACAGGGCAAGGTGAGGATGAGATTTCCTTTTACTCTGTCACCTTTTTGTGACCCGTTACTACTTTGCTTCCCACTTTCTCCTCGGCTCTGCCCTTGCTGTAAGACAAGGCCAGGAGAAGATCCCCCTTTACACTCTTTCACCTCTTTTGGTGCTCTTTCCTAGAGCCTTTACTCTGCTGCTTCTGCCACATTCGGTCAACGCCAACACGAGCGGTTCACTAGTTTGTTCGCCACTCCTGTTGGGGGTCCGTTTGTTGACCCTGTTTCTCCCTAGACCTAGGTCAAAGGGTTGACCTGGTCAAATTTGACCAGGCTAGACCCTGGAACCCAACCCAGTGGGTCCAGGGAGTCAAACCAAGTCTGCTGAGCCCAGACCCAGGCCCTGGGTCAACCTAGTTGACCAGGTCAACCTGGGTTGACCCAATTGCCCATATGGGTTCAAAATTAAATCCAAACTCAATCCAGGGCTCTCCAAGCCCTATTCTCTCCTCCACTGGACTCAGTGGGTCAGGCTTGACCCATTGGGCCCAAGTCTTGGGCCTGGGTCAACCTGGTTGACCAGGTCAACCCAGGTTGACCCAATAGGCCCTAATAGGTTTAAATTAAATCCTAATCAGATCCAAGCCCAACCAAGGGCTTCAGGGCTCAAACCCTCATCTCCTGGGCATAGTTGACTACTTTGACCAAGTCAAGCATTGACTTGGTCAACCCTAGCCTCTAATGGGTCTAAATGACCCATTGAAGCCCATTTAGAACTAAAAAAACGTTTCCCAATCTATTCCAAACCCAAACCACGACCTAAGCACCCTGATTTCCCTCCTAATTAATCCTAGAACGAATCACAGCCGTTGAGGATAGCCTTAGAAGTATAAATAGGAGTTTTAGGGTTGTTTAGAGGGGATCTTGCTCTTGCCCGAGTTCTAAGCCCCCACAACTTGTGAGATTTCGTGTGGGAGCTCCCTAGACTCCCCCCTACTTTCCTCGAGCCAAAGACCACCGGTCAACCCCGCCGGCGGCGAGATTCCGGCGACCCGAAGCTGAGGACGTCCAAGGCTTCCATCCACTCGATCCAGAGCTTGTTTGAACGCGGCTTCAACTAGGAAATCGTACGAGGACAATCAACAAGCTCAACCGAACCTAAATCCCGAAGATCAAACGGTAAAATCACTCGAAAACCCTTAACCTAGGTCAATACACTTAGGGTTAATTAGGTTTTTATTTAGCATGTATTAACCCAAACGAACGCTCCCACATGGTTTCTGTACACACATAGATCATGAGTTTAAAATTTCATCGTGTTTGGTGTACCCGATCGCGAGAACGAACCAAAAAACCCTATTAGGGTTTCGGGTTACGTCTGCGTAACTGTGAGAGATCTGGACCGTTGATCTTATGATCAACGGTCGAGATCTAGTCGTTCCGCGGCTCGGAACAACCGCGGGATTCGATCTCGCGGAGCGCCGTCCACGTGGCTTCATCACAGCCGTCCAGTCGAACCGCGGAAGATCGGACGATCGGGAGCGGCCGCTGACGCGGATAAGTAACGCGCGGTTCTCCGCGCAATCATTGCCAATGATTGCACGGCGGCGCAATCATTGGCAATGATTGCCCGTGACCGCGGAGTGAATCCCGTGGCGACACGTGGCCACTACGCCGCCGCCGAGGGGAACCTCTCTCCAATCATCACCCGGGACCGCGGAACCAATCCCGGGCCGCCACGTGGCCCGCCGTCGCGCCGCCGCCGCCGTTTTAATTAAAATTAATTTTTTTTTTAATTCTTTTAACCTAATATTATTTAAATAATTATTTAATAATTAATTTAAAAAAAAAAAGAAAAAATCAGAAAATCAGCAAATTTATTTCTTTTAATTATTTTAAATAATATTAAGTTATATTATTTATATTATTAATATTATTAATATTATTATATATATATATATATTTTTTAATTATTATTATATTATTATTATTATTATTATTATTATTTTAATTATTTTAATTGTTAATTGTTATTATTATTATTATTATTATTATTTTTTTAATTATGTTAATTATTACTATCATTATTATTATTATTATTATTATTATTATTATTATTATTATTATTATCATTATTATTATTATTATTATTATTATTATTATTATTATATTATTCTTATTATTATTTTAATTATTTTAGTTGTTAATTATTATTATTATTATTATTATTATCATTATTATACTATTATTAGTTTAATTGGTTTAATTATTTTAATTATCATTATTTTTATTATTATTATCATTATTATTATTATCATTACTTTAATTATTTTAATTATCTTAATTACTATTAGTATTATTATTATTATTATTATTATTATTACTTTAAGTTATTTTAATCATGTTATTATTATTATTATTATTATTATTATTTTGTTATTATGATTATATTATTATTATTATTATTTAAAACCTATTTTTAATCTATTATTACTATTATTAGCATTATAATAATATTAATATTTATTTACATTATTATAATATTTTGATTACTATTTATTTTAAAATTCAGATATTATTATATCTGATTTATTTTGAAATTGTTAGGCCGGTGTTTACTTTTCTGCTGCGTGCCGAGTCTTCCGGATTTCATTGCATGTTGTGATTGAACTATTGGTGTGTTTGTTTACTTTTACTGCACTCTGGGAATTGATGTGATTGCACGATAGACTACCCATAGGTTAGGATCGAGGTTGATACTAATGATGTTTTCTGCAGGTGGCCATGCTCATGCAGCGCTAAATATAAGGGGGGCAATAATCATGATTTAAAAATTAATGCTGTTTTATGCAGGTGCTTCAGAAATTGCTCAGCCCCCCTAAATAAATGAGGGCTAATTGAAAATCATTATAAATTGCTACAGGTGCTACAGAGCTTGCTTAGCCCTCAAACATTTAAGAGCATGGCCAAGTGTGGCTGTGATGAGTATTTTCATTTCTATATAAATTGCTTGGGATAATATAAAATTGCTTGGGTTGATTTTTTTTAGGATAACCTTGCAGGAGAGTCTAGATTTACTGCTTTCATTTAATGTAAATGGTTTGTAACTTGGTATTGAGTTGTGAAAGTTTATTTTGAGTGGGGATACAAGAATCCAAAGGTTGGATGCCCAAAGAGAAAAGGACACCCAATATGAGGATAGTCCTTTTCTGTTTGAGAATCCAAATTTGGATTATTCTACTACCCGAGGAGTCCAAGGAAGCTGAGGTCCAAGGAGTCCGAGGAAGCTCAGATCCAAGGAGTCTAAGAAAGAGAAGATCAAGAAGATGAAGACCGAGAGTATCCCACTCAAAATAACTTGCGTCAGTCTTAGGATTAGAAATCCGGGTTGTTGGCAGTGGTGCCCGGCCACTTTAATTTTCTGCAGACCCTGGGTTGTAATTAAGGGCAGTTGGCCTATGGACATTTATTAATTTGTTTGGATAATTTTGATGTGTTTTATGATTGTGTGCCTCTAGGATTGTTTGCTTTTCTTAGTTTCTTGGCGTTTTGCATGTCGCTTTTGTTTTAGCCTGGATTTCGTTAGGCTCTTTAAGGACTAAAACTTTTTCTACTCCCAACTAACATTCAAATTTTAAGATTTAAATAATTTAGAAACTTAACGACCTAGGGAATTGCCGGAATCGTCCGGGGTAGCATGCATATCGTTGCATTTCTCTCTTTCCTTCTATAAGACACTTCCCCGCCCGTGGGTAGAGTCCGGATAATCTGACCTATGAGGATGAGGTGCCGGACCTGGGGAAGCCCAGTCTAATTCTAAAAATTATTTTTATAAGCCTTTTTAAAGTTCTATGCATACCTGATTCGGATACTCTAACTAGCATGCATTGCTTAGAAACTAACTAAATCAAAATTTTAATTGCATTAGTCTTAGGAGCATACACCCTACATAAGTCCAGGGCCAATTAGGAAATCCTCTAGATGTCGGCCCTATCTCCGAGAACTATAACCCACCTACCCATCCTTCATAAATGACTGGACAGCATGGTTTTAAAGCGATTAGGTGGTTAGCTGGCTCCCCCTTCCAGGCCGGGGTAAGTCCAGGTTTTAAATTGCATTAGTTAGGACACGGGTGTTAGTGTTGTGTAGAACACTAAACCCACCATAGATTCAGGATTCAAGGCTACTATTATTCCGTAGTACGCCTCATCAGTAGGTAGGTCTTCTGTCTTCCAGAGACCCTAAACCCTACATATCTGTGTCACACGGATGACGCCACCTCCATCCTTCCCTCCTGCATGTTTCGAGTGCATGATTTATTTATTTTTCTCCAGTTTCTTCTCACTACCTTAGTCCCTCCGGATGCTGATGTGAGCCGTGCATGTTGACTAAGCCTAGTTGAACCTCTCTTTCCCTTCGAGTAGGACTTCCTAGTCTCTGCCCTATGTGCCAATCCCAATTTCGAAAGAATAATGTAGAATCCTTAATCGAGAGTATTCTCAGGCTCCGGCTTGAGATGTAATTAACCACGGGGGCTTGCGCCCGTGGGAAACCGCATCCCACTCTCAAATAAACCCCATTCGAGCTAATGTATCGGGTGGGGGAAACCCGTTGTGACGATCAGATCATATATATTATTACCCATCGGGGTGTGCTGGTGAGAGCCGCTATCCTCAATGGTTAATCGTATGCATGATCGAATCTGCCCTTCCATTGGCCAGATACTGTCTCCCCTCGCGGGGCGATGGTGTCTGTAGTTCCTTTCGGAGGTCCACAATATCGCCAAAAAATTATCTTGATCGGGCACGAATCTCGAGGAAAAACTCAAGTTGGAAACTTCAAAAATTAATTCGGAGACCATTTAAACTCCGATTTCAGCAAGCTTATAGTCGAACTGAGCGTCTCGGAAATACGAATCCAACGACACCAAATTCGACTCAATCCGAGTCCGAATGAGTCCAAATCAAGTACCCGAAGCGCTGTTGGAAGCATCAAATAGCAATTTGAGTTACCAAACGGTCTCCGATTTTGACGAGCTTATAGTCGAATTGAGCGGCTCGACGAGACGAATCCAACGAGCCCAAGATCGTAGAATTCTGATATCATTAAGACCTTCAAATGCTTGATAAACGGTTCACGATCAAGGGATTCAATATCGGCCGTTCATCCGGATCACTCCCTATTTGCCCCTGATCCCTCACATATTTACGGGCTATGCCACTCCAGAAAAACTATAAATAGCCCCTCATTTCTCTTAAGGGGGGACCCAAGCCAAGAAGAGAAGAAGAGAAGGAAGAGAAGAGAAGCCTAGGAGGGAACAACTCCTCCTCGACCACCGCCGGAACACTGCCGGAACTCCGCCGGAACACCACCGAAGCACCACCGGACGCCCGAGGGACGTCGGAGCTCTGCCCGACACGGGAGCAACGCCAGAATTCTACCCAACGCCCGAGTGACGCCAGACTTCTTTCCAAGCGACGTCGGAATTCTGCCGGACACCCGAGTGACGTCGGAATTCTGCTTGGCCTTGTAACTGATACTCATTGTAATCTCATCATCCTGAATTTAAAGGACGAATCAGCCTCGTGTATTTCAAATAATACTAGTGGAACTCTTTCAACTGGGCGTGGCCCCGTGGTTTTTCCCTTTTTCAGGGCTTTCCACGTAAAAATCCTAGTGTTCTTTTATTCTTCTGTTTGTGTGCTGGATATATGTACAACGCTGAGACGGAAATTTAAATTCTATCGCCACGTATATTTGAGTCCGCAACAGTTTGATTCTAGGTGGTTCCAACATGACTATTATGAGATTAAGGATTATGTTCCTATATTTAACGAGACATATATTTTAAGAAATTTTTATATTGGATAAATAAATTGGAAGATTTCTTTTAAAGTCATAGTATTTTGAATTCTGATTAGTTGAATTTATCAAAACAAAACTAATAATTCATGCTCAATATTTTTCGCAAAGTATTGTTGGTACTATAAAATCTACATAGGTGATACGGCAGGAGCGGGAGCAGTAGGAGAGGGGGGCTGATTTGGAGGGGATTAATTAGGAAATATTTTCTAATTGAAGAGGACAAATTTGGGGGCTGATTTGGAGGGGATTAATTAGGAAATGTTTCTTAATTGAAGAATGCAGATTTGGGGGCTGATTTAGAGGGGATTAATTAGAAAATTTTTCCTAATTGAAGAGGGTATATTTGGGGGCTGATTTGAGGGCTGATTTGGGAGGAAAATAATTAAGGAAATAGGACAGATTTGGTAGGGAATTGGAGGAGGGTTGTTTGGGTATTTGTTGTTTATTGTTTGATTTAAGTAGGTGATTTTTCTAGGGTTTGGGGTATGTTTTGTTTGTTGAATTTAATTATTCTTAGGGTGTTTGGGCTCTAGCCGGCGGCTAGAGATTTGGGAGAGCCGGATCTTCTTCTCTAATTAAAAATCCACTTGTATCTTGTCATTCTTTCACAAAACATTCAATAAAAAAAGCGTTCTTGTGTTATATTCCTGATTTTTTTGTCGTTGGTTTTCTGAAATTGTTGAAATCAGATTTCAGCCAAGGTTTTTCCTAAATTTCTACAAACACTTCCTAACAAATTGGTATCAAAGCACCTTCTTAGGTTGAAAAACAAGTAGTCTTCACTGATTTTTGCTGTTGGAGCCTAGATCAAAGTTAATGACAACAAAGAAGATGGATGCGTTGGAATGCGAGATGGAACAACTCAAGACCGGAGTAAAGGAAAAATATTCCGATGTCTCAGCCATCGAGAACTGCTTTGAAAACTTTGAAGATATGATGAAAAAGATGTTTGAGATGCAATCGAAAGCTTTACCGATGATTTCTAGGGCTGAACCAAAGGGAAAGGAAATTCAGGAGGATGATGATGAAGTAGATAGTGTTTTCCATCAAGGACCGCCACGCGGAGTTCGATTGGTGGGCTGATTGAGGTATTCCGAAGGAAGGGCAGCAAGGAGGAGAGAGGCCGAACCCTTTGGGAGACTTCCAGGGCATGGGGAGAGGTGGAATGGAAGAGGTCATGGTTGGGCGGAGCCATGAGGTCCAAATCAACTAAAGGATGAAGGGAGGGAATCTAACCACCACTACACAGGGGGAACTAATTGAGAGAGAAACCATTGGGGTATGGATGCGAGATCGAGGAAGCTAATGATGCTGGTCTTTGAAGGGGAAGACGCTCAAGGTTGGGTGTGTCGGGTGGAGCATTACTTTACGATCAAAACATGACGGCATGGCTATGTTTGGAGGGAAAAGCCCTAGCTTGATTTTTGTGGAGGGAGGCTCGATATCCTATATATTATTGGGGGAATTTAAGGAGTGTTTGTTGGAGCATTTCCGAGCCATTCAGGAAGAAGATCTCTACGAACAATTTTATGCCCTAATCGGGAGAAATTTGAGTTGTTGTCAGGAAGACTGAGAGGAATTTCTGAGGAAAGGTTAAAATGGAATTTCATGAAGGGGCTTACGGAGGACATACAAGCAGAGCTTAGGGTTCTGAACTTAGAGGGCTAAGAGAGACAATGGAGCTTGCTCAGAGGGTGGAGCAAAAATATCGGAGGGAGAAGGTGAGCAAGAGCAACATCAGGGGAGGGGCTTACGGGAGTACCTCTATGACCCTGGCACTAAGAACCCAGACAGTGTCGTTTCAGAGGGAAGTATCGAAGGAGAAGCGCATTGGAGTTCGCCTTGGAGACAACTTCAAGCGTCTTAAAAAAACATAGGTGCAGAATAGGCGGGCAAAAGGGTTATGTTTCAGATGTGATGATAGGTATACACCATGGCACATGTGATGATAGGTATACACCGAACTCTTCAGGTTCTCACCGTTTGTGATGACGAGGAAGCTGAGGAGGGAGGTGGGAGTGAGGCATCGGTGGAGGGAGAAAAATTGCATTTAGACATGACAAATGTCTCCTTGAGTTCAGTGGTGGGATTCACCCTAAAGAGTGAATCACACCATGAAAGTGAGAGGAGAAGTAGCTAACAGGGAGGTAGTGGTGTTGGTAGACAGTGGGTCTACTCACAACTTCATCTCCAACCAAGTCGTGTAGACCAATTGGGGTTAAAACTAGAGGACACAGGGTGTTATGGGGTGATGGGTACTAGGAAGGCAGAGACATGTAGAGGAGTGTAAAGGGGGGTGGTTCTGACCATACAGGGAGTCCAAGTGAGGGAGAATTTTCTCCCATTGGAGTTAGGGAGCATTGATGCCATCTTGGGAATAAAATGGCTGTAGAAGTTGGGAAAGACCAAAATTGATTGGTAGATGCTAACGATGGAGTTCAAAGTTGAAGGGAGGAAAGTGGTTATTAGAGGGGATCATAGCATGTCCAAAATTATGGTTTCACTCAAACCCATGGTCAAGGCGATACAAGGAGCAGGGTTGGGCTACTTGGTGGAGCTGCAGAGCCTGGAGGAGGTCCGAGATTCGGAGCTGGCCAGGTTCCTCAATCATTTTCCATCCTTTCACCTTGAGGACAAGGTGCGTTTTTTTTTTTTTTTGGGGGGGGGGGGGGGAGTATTGATACGACGGGGAGCGGCAGGAGAGGGGGTTGATTTGGAGGGGATTAATTTGGAAATATTTCCTAATTGAAGAAAATATATTTAGGGACTGATTTGGAGGGGATTAATTAGGAAATATTTTCTAATTGAAGAGGGCATATTTGGGGGTTGATTTGAGAGCTGATTTGCGAGGAAAATAATTAAGGAAATAGTGTTGATTTGGGAGGGAATTGAAGGAGGGTTGTTTGCGTATTTGTTGTTTATTGTTTGCTTTAAATTGGTGATTTTCCTAAAGTTAGGGGTATGTGTTATTTGTTGAATTTAGATGTTCTTAAGGTGTTTGGGCTCTAGCCGGCGGCTAGAGATTTGGGAGAGCCGGATCTTCCTCTCTAATTGAAGATCCACTTGTATCTTATATTTCTTTCATAAAAATTTAATAAAAAAAGTTTTCTAGTGTGTTCTATTCCTAATTTTCTTGTCAATGATTTTCTGAAATTGCTAAAATCAGATTTCAGCCGAGGCTTTTCCTAAATTTCTGCAAGCACTTCCTAACAATAGGCTAATATAGAACATAAACCGTATAGGATTAAAGAATAATATTTGTCAAGTGGTTATAAATATCAAATGCATGATCATTTTAAGAACTCTAAATATGGTGGTTATAGGGTATTTGCATAATTTATAAGATTTATGCATCTTTAGGTTAAATATTATTTGCCTAAACATTTTTTTTTACTATCACTATCCATTTTGTTAAAGTCTTAAGCAAGAAATTAGAATGTTTTTCAGAGCGTTAGAGCTTATGAAATATTAAAATTGGCCTTCTATTATGATTATAACATCTACTATTAAAATTTATAAAAAAAATTATTAAATCTCATATAGAGCTTGTTAAACACACACCAACACAAGAATCATTGATGGATAACTTGATCATATTAAGGAAACTATAGTTAATGAATATTCTTAAATGCATATAAATATTATAATAAGTTTTAGTTACAATATAATTCTATATCTAATTTTGTTCAATTTGAATATGCACCGTAGCTTACACAAGAACTTGTTATAAAAGAACCTTATGGAGAAATCTAGAAAGTAAAGTTTGTCAGCATATACAAGGACTTATTCATGATAGTTTCATTCAAGAAAAAATGAAGTCCAAATCTCCATCTATATGGTAGAATAATTCATCACAACTAATATTTAAGCTATTTGGGTTGGTTTTCTTGAACGCCAAACATATGTTCATGTCCTTAATGGCATCGTGACTGTACCAATCTAGACATAGATTTTTCAAGGATTGTCACAACCCGGCCCGGATGCTCGAATTAATGAGGCAGAAACAGACGGTCGGAAAGTTAATTAAAATTTTCAATTAATTTAAAACTATCTCAAAAAAATTGAAAGAGCTACTAAAACAACAACAACAACAACAACAACAACATCAAGCCTTTATCCCACTACGTGGGGTCGGCTACATGAATCCTTTTTCTCCATTGTGTCCTATTAAAAGTCAAATTCTCGTTTAAATCTAATAAAGAAAGATCATTTCTAATATTTTCTAACCAAGTCTTTTTAGGTCTACCTCTACCTTTCTTAACATAAGTCAAATCTAAGACCTCTACTTTCCTAACTGGGTCATCGGGAGGCCGCCGTTTTACGTGACCAAACCATCTAAGGCGACTCTCTCTAATCTTATCTTCCACTGGAGCTACTCCAACCTTTTCACGAATATGCTCATTTCGTATCCTATCTCTAAGGGTAAAGCCACTCATCCACCTGAGCATCCTCATCTCTGCAACACTTAACTTAGAATTATGCTTCTCTTTTAATGGCCAACATTCAGCACCATAAAGCATTGCAGGTCTCACCACCATCTTATAGAATTTTCCCTTAAGTTTGAGGGGTACTTTTCTATCACACAATAAGCCCGATGCATTCCTCCACTTCAACCATCCAACTTGGATTCTGCTGATAATATCCCCATCTATATCACCATCACTCTGAACAATAGATCCAAGATATCTAAAACGTGTACTCTTATTAATGACTTGATCGGCCAAAGTCACAATGCCCTCACTAGGTCTATTATTACTAAATTACACTCCATATATTCCGTTTTAGATCTACTCAAGCGAAAACCTTTAGACTCTAAGGTTGACCTCCACAATTCTAGTTTACCTTCAACTCCCTCTCTAGTCTTATCAACAAGAAGAATATCATCAGCAAAAAGCATACACCAAGGTACATCCTCTTGCAAATGTCTAGTGAGAACATCGATGACTAAAGCAAAAAGATATGGGCTTAAGGCTGATCCTTGGTGTAATCCAACCGAAATAGGAAAATACTTGGTCAAACCACCTTGTGTTTGAACACAAGTAATAGCTCCTGCATACATATCTTTAATGATTTGAATATAAGCGTTATTAACTTCTTTCTTTTCAAGAACTCTCCATAGCACTTCTCGTGGAACTTTATCATATGCTTTTTCTAAATCAATAAATATCATATGTAAATCCTCCTTATTCTCTCTATATTTCTCCATCAAACCTCTTAATAAATGTATGGCTTCCATAGTAGACCTACCCGGCATAAATCCAAATTGATTTTGAGAAACATTAGTATCACGCCGCAACCTATGCTCCATAACTCGTTCCCATAGTTTTAAAGTATGACACATTAACTTAATTCCTCTATAATTCGCACAATCTTGTGCATCACCTTTATTCTTAAAAATAGGGATTAACACACTCATTCTCCACTCATCTGGCATCTTTTTAGTCTTCAAAACAATATTAAAAAGTTTAGTAAGCCAAGAAATTCCTTCATCTCCTAAGCATTTCCACACCTCTATTGAAAGAGCTACTAAAACTTAAAAAAAAAATATAAACTGATATAAAATGAATTAAATACCTTTTATTCAGTGCGTCACGTCTATGGTACACATTTTCACCTCTTATACTCATTTTGATTATATCAAATTATACTTGAAAATATTAAAACAACTAAAAGTAAACCACAACTCAGTGAGTAAAACATGCTTCTAAATTATCGTAACCCCAGACAATTGAAACAATATGCATCATCATTTCAATTCATATCATAAAGTAATTTCATTTAGATTCATTTCATTTCAAGACTTTCAATATTATACGTATATTCTTATATCTTCAAATATATGATGAAGATCATTAATGTTGATCTATAATATAAGAGCAATCCTATAATATGAGTTGATCATTGTGAATTCTTGACCATTGATCAAATTTGATGAAGAAATGAATCCCTCAGTAAAAGTACTACTTTTTAAAATCAACAATTTTGAAATTATTCTAAATGTAATTTTGTTCATGAACAAAAAAATTTAATTAAGTACTTCAACATATGCTTAATGATTCATTTATCCAACTATCTAGATCATTCATTAGCATGCTTTTGAATAGTTGATAGATAATCTTATCATCTTAAAATCATCTTAAAATTTCATCAAAATTCACATCCAATTGCATGATTGAAAAATGAGGTAAAATAAAATTATATGAAAAAATGTCTTTTTTATTCATCTAGAAAGAATAGAGAATACGGTTGGCTGGCACCTCTCTTATCTTAAGCTAAGGGTGACACGAGTCTAGGTCGCGTGAGACAACCTCAACTAAAACTTAAGACATTTTATTTTGGCTTTGCTCTAGTTGGAATTCAAGTTGAGTTCAACGAACTTATTATTATATATAAATTAAAAAAAATCAAATATATATGTAGCTGATGCTACATTGGTGAAACTTAAAGTCTGGAAGGACATGGAAATTTTCCTGCTTTTCAGATTTTGCACGTTAAGCAGACTTTTCATTCATTACCTTGCTCCTGTTGAAATATTTATTTATTTTTTCTTTTATTTAATTTGTGCATTGTTTGTGAGAAATGGTAAATGATTGGTTTCAACATTCTTTTTTTATATTCATTAGATATCCCTGCTACTTATTTTCTCTTTTGTCCAACGACCACCTCCTTTATGCATCTAGAGAAACATCCCTTTGCATAATTCCCTTCAAATACTTGAATTAAACTACTCCTTCAGTGTTGGTATTCTAAAACTTGTCAGGCTTACTATTTGTATTTCTTCTTCAAAAATTAATTATGTTTTCACTCCAGATATATGTTCCTTAATACCCAAAGGTCAAGTCTAATGGATCTTTTTACTATACAGTTGTTTGCCTTTGTGTTTTACAGCAATGGCAGTTGGCGTTCTATATGGACCCTTGAATTCAAGGATGATTTGCAAGTTGTGGAAGTAAAAGGAAAAATGCAGGTAATTTACTGATTCCATGATGATGAACTTGCTTAAATCTAGTGCAAAGATTAACTTGTAATGAACTAACTTGCTTTGATCCATATTCTTCGGGTTTGATAGCATCTATCTGATTAATTTGACATCAAATATTCATGCCAGGTTGTTGCACACTATTTTGAAGAAGGAAATGTACAGCTGGATGCTAAAAACGAATGCAGGGACTCCACCCTCTTACAGGTCTATACTTGTTTGAAGGAAGCTCAGTATAATTCGAGCATGCAACTATTTATACAATTAGACCTTAATGCAATCCTTCGAATGAAGATGAAAATGATGCCTGCTATTAGCTTACTGTTGAAACATGAATATTGATACCAAAGATGGGTGCTTGAACTATAATATTGTAGTATTAAGTTCATAAGCAAAGGCCTACATTACTCAATACTCCTTTTAAGTTGTCCATACTCGATAATAAAGGTAGCTCTATCGGAGAATCTAATCAAGTAGATAATACTGTTATGTTAGTAGTTTTCTAAACCTTGTATGATCGATCACTAAAAGTCTAAAAGCATGCTTGATTTGTTAAATGAGTGCAAAAATAAATTTAATATAGGAATATTTATTCTATATGTATTGGTTGGTATAAAGTTGCTTCATTACACCATGCCAAAATTTTACTTCGTTGCCACCACGAAGACTTTTGGTGTGAATCTGATCCCACAAAACTATACCGGTGTATGTGTGATCCTATCCCTATCCATGACGTGCGGTGCCTATGGTTTGTTCTCTATTTCTTGCACAATTCTCCGTGAGATCTATTGTTTGGTCCTATAGATCGTGTGGTATTCAATTCCGTATCCTTTTGTGATGTGTGGTTCCTCTAATGGATTCCTGTAGCAGTTGATTGGAGCTAGCTAGGTTGCTTGCGTTCTTATCCTGTTCACCTGAAATTTGATTTCTTTTCTTGAGGGTTGTTCATGTGGTTATCCTGACTTACCTGTACTATGCATTTATTCTTTAGGGATTTCAAAGTTTTGAGCATTTTGGAATAGCCAACTAAGGGATTGAATGATTATAACTATGAGTTTATTGAAGCATGTAAAAGATATTTGATTAATATAATTTTTCATTTTTCTCAATCTTGTGTGCTTAGTTAGATGTTGATTCCTTTTATATGTGGTGCAAAGGCGCACATTAATTTTTGGAGGAGTCATCTCCTTATACTGACATGAGGCTTGAATTTTCTGTGATTTAAGATCTCTTGCCATATTCATTTTTTTTTCTAATTAATTCAATATTTATTTTGTGAGTGATTGATTTTAGTCAAATTAGTTGGATTGATTTTTTGACTATGATGTAAATTCCAATTTTGTTGTATTATCTTGTTAATTTTAAATTTCCTGCTAAATTTCTTTTATTCGAATAATCATCAAGTTATTGTTTGCTTTGGATTTCTCTTATTCTTCATTCTGCATCAAAAGAAGAAAAATTTTAGTTTAGTTGTTTTTTGGATCTTTGAATCCTACCATTGGTTTACATGAATTTCGTAATGTGAATCATTTGGTTGCTTCAGGAATACTAGATCATAACATATCTTGCATTAAATTGGCATCATGAATTAAGATTGCATCATTATATCAAGTAGTCGTAGTAGGACTTATATTATAATGGGATCAATAAAAAATAATAAATGATGTACTGTAATAAAATTGGTAGCTTTTAATTTTAGGCATCTACAAACTGACTATCATGTGGCTCAAATTTACATATTGAAATTTGATGAGAGGTATAATGCCCAGTAATTTCAAATTGGATCAATAACTTAGAAGATTTCTTTGAAAATTATAATGTCTAGTTCCTAAAAAGTTTAATATATTAAATCAATCATATTGATGAAGTGTTGTTGCTAAGTGTTCATTGACTAATATGAAATATATGCTAAAAGAGTTGTATTTATTATTTAGTGATTATAAGAATTTACTATATAATCGATTTAAGGATTGTAAAAAAAAATTTATTGTGTGTGAATTATACGTGAGGTCTACAAGTCACGTAGTTACATATTAGTTGTCCCCTGGATTTCATAATACCCTTATTTATGTTATTAAATGTTTTAGGCAAAAGTTATAGATGAATTAAGCTACAACACTCCAAAACTCTATTTGTGTTCGGCTTGTTGAAGAAATGAGCTTGAAATATTTCTTCAAGCTCGGCTCGTTATCATAACAATTAAGTTGAAACACTAGCTTATTAGCGCGCTGAATACGAATTATTTACGAACAACTTGCTTTCTAGGAAATTCTAAGCCGTTCAGACATTAGCATAAAATTTCCGGAATTTTATGTTAAGCTAATAATGCTCAACTGCAGTGTTAGGATTACTGATTAGTTGAAAGATTTTTTCTCATGAACTTGTTAAAACCTTCATCTTTGCATACAGCTCTTTGAAACATTTACAATAGCCTGTGAGATATTTGCTTCTAGTCACCATGCTCTTTTATCAAGGGTGCTTAGGATCTTGACTTATTCTTGCTATAAATGCTAAGAAAACAGAATTCCACATACAGATCCTTAAGAACTTCATCAGTTTGGATTTATGACATGCATCCAACATTTAGTGATTAACCCAAGGCTCTTGTTGACCCTAAATCGATTTGCACTTCAATCAAAGAGCCTGATCACTGATGTATTGGGAGTTCTCTAGGTAAATATGGATATTGTAGAAACTGTTTAATGTTATGTAAGATATCAGAAACTGATTTGTATTTGTCGAATCATCTTTCTCGAAAACGTGACGTGGCCAAGCACTCTCAACTAGGAGAGGTAATTGAACGTTAACAAAGTACTTATATGAGATGAAGATTGAAGAAATCTTAGGGTTACAGTCTCTGCAAGGAGTGATTATTGTGGTTTTACTGAGGTTTATGGTAAATACAAGGCACATTATAATCCCTTAAAAGGGATTCTTTTCTTGAAATTGGTTGTTTAAATTTTCTCTCAGTTGAGATTAACCTTTTAATTTATAAATAACTAGTAATAGCTTCCGTTACCTAGATGATGCTCTAGACATCTGTTTAGAGAAACTAATTCCAGGATTGATTTTCTCAGTCACCAGAAGATTGTGCTGTGTCAATATCAAACATAATCCGCCACCACGAGGCTGAGTATATGGCATCTCTTGAGGTTATTATCTATTTTGGATTTAATGTCTCATGACTTAGGTGTCATCAAGAGATTCTGAGTTTGTTTCTTCAACAATTCACAGGAATCTTATTTGCATTTGCCAGACACAACTTTCAAGGTATTTGTCATTTTTTGTGATGTTATGCAATTAGTCTTTATTAACTTTGCATTTAATCTTGCTTGGAGCCCATGCAGCTGTGCATTACATCATCAGAGTAATGATCATAGTCACAGTTGTGCAGTTTTTCTCCGCGCCTGGCATGCAGCCTTAACATCATTTTTTTTTTGGGATTTGCAGTTGTGTGTATTAGCACGTGTGGTACGGTCATGTGGGGTGGGGAGATTGTGGGCTCCAAGCCGGTAACCCGACGGGTTGGGTTAGGGTTCATGTTTTCGACCCGTTTGCAAAACTGGGTGGGGTTTGGGTCAATCTGTTTGAACCCTGATCAGTTCCACCCGAACCCGACTTGAAACCTAATTTTGACACCCCTAGCCAATGTACATGTCGTCTCAAATATGCACATATATCATTAGAAATATAAATGTATGAATATGAATAAATACAATGAATACAGGTATATGTACAAATATATATATGAACACATCTAAGTATACATGCATATAGGTTCATATTTCTATACATCTATATGCATATAAATAAAGCCGAGCATGATTGAGCAAGCCTTATTTGTGTTTGGTTCATTTAGTTAAACTAGACCTAATTATTGAGTTGAATGCGATTGAAAATGAACAACAAGCTTTTTGATAAGCCCTACACATGAGACCTCTGCTTCAGGATTTCATGTTTGTGTTGGTTCTTGGATTTATCCCATGCTTTGCACGTTGCACCAACCAGAAGTTGCCAAATTAGGCCGGTGCTCCAGCACAGTAGAATAACCCCTACTGTGCTGTTTTGGGTCAAAGTAGGATTACAGTTTTTTCTTTCAATTTTCCAAATATGAAAAGCTATTATCTATAGGGCTATTCACTCTATTGTGAATATTTTTTTTCCTAATGTCCTCTATCTATGCCCTTTTTCTATTGAATTGTGTCATGGTGGCTGCAGGATCTTAGGAGGAAGCTTCCTGTTACTCGGACTCTATTTCCATGGCAGAATACTTTGCAGTTCAGCTTAACCAGAGACATCTCAAGAGAACTTGGAATTGGGAAGTGAAGTTTTTAGTCAGCTTATGCCAAAGTTGTAACTCAGCTGTTTGGTTGGAATATTTTTTCTTAAACCTCAGCCTCTTAGCTTGTTTTCCCATTGCACTACATTGATATGATTGTTTACTTCCCTTAGATTCCCAATCCCCTTCATAGCTGACACCTTGAAGTAGTTTACTTTGTTACTCTCATTTCAGCCATTAATATGTTCACCCTTCCAACTCTCTTTGCACCCTGCATTAGCAATTTGGAGTACAGTTTTTTTTAAAAGAAATTTTGCCTTCTTCTTGTTATATCTGTATCAAAACAAGTAAATATTATACTTAGGTTTCGTTTGGTATAGCTTTCTTACTGCTTTCTGAAAGAGTTTTTTAGTATAAAAGTTTCTCATTCAAAAAAATTTTGTACTAAAAAATTACTTTTAAAAAGTAATAAAAAAGTTGTCTCAAATGAAACTTTACTAATGAATGTGGTGCATACTAATCAAAGACATGTAATTTTTGTATTATATATTGTTTTCTAAATTATTTATTGATTAGGCTTAATGTTTTGCAATAAGTAGATGGAGAAGCAAAGGAAGATAGCGTGCTAACAAGCGAATAGGAAGAATGTATGATCATACACAAATAAAGAATAAATGAGATAAAGTTTATGGATGTTTCAAATGAGCCCTGGGATGCTAAATTATAGGCTTATCTCTTCATATTTTTTATTTCTATTAATTTTTTTTTTGTGGAATCCAATAAAGTATGAGTTTAAATTAATGTAATAAGGCTGGAGTAGCAAGAAAGACTAATGGGGTATTTGGTCCTATAGTGGCAACTGGGTTTCCAATTCTAGAGTAATGTGACTAATGTCTCCTGAATTAAGAAAGATACAAGGAGATCTAAGTCAATATGTTGAACAACATATAATGATGAATTTGAAGGTGCTAGCAGAGTTTGCACAAAGATCTAATGTTGCTAGCTCATCCAATAATATAAGCAAAAAGGACTAAAAGATTCATGTCGAGAAGTTAACAACTTATTATGAATCACATATCACATCGATGATCTCGTGTATGCTGCAAGATCTATTAGCTCAAGTCGAGCTCATAAAATTAGCATGAGCTTGGCTAATCCTTCAAACTTCTTACCCATCGTAATTTTTGGATCAAATCCATCTCTGCAGCCTCATTTTATCTAATCCTATGCAAGTAAGAGTCGTTCCATCATTTCTCCCGACTAAATCCTAGAAAATTACAAAAAATCGGAATTTAACAAACTCATGATTTATTGCAAAATGTGAAGAAACAGGATTTTCATGACCGTAGAATTAAACTTTGACAGAATTTATGTATAAATTCTCAATGCAAACAACCCCTTTGTTTTTCTCTTTGTAGCTAGACTTGAGCTCGGGTGCACACATAAATCTATTAACTTAGATTTTATTAAAATTAAGATTAAGGGTTCGTTTGAGAAAGTAGAGTTTTATAAAATTATTGTGAAAAAAATAACTCTTGAATTATGATTGTTAAAATAATTTTTCTCTTGAAAAAAATATTAAAAAATAATAAAAAAATATTTAAATAAATTTATGACTATCCGAAAATAAAGCAGGCAGAAATTTGTCTCAAATAAATAAATAAACTTTAACTAAATCATCTTCTAAACTCTAAAATTATTTATATCTCCAAAATCAGAGTAATTGTGAGGAATATTAAAAAAGAAAGAAGAAGTAGAAGGAAAAAAAAAACCTTTCCCCCTTGGCGGTCCACCGTACCGCGGAGGCCAGTAGATTCTTATCCAGATTCTTTGTTTTGTCAGTTAGCGCGCTCGCCCGCTCAACACTCCCATCGACGTCAGAAGAATATAAAACCCACACGGCCACTCTTTCTCTCCATCATCGCTTCCAAACTTCCATCCTATCGTCACTCTCTCTCGCATTCCAAACGGAGAGAATGGCCACGGCACTGCAGCCCATCCGCCGGACGACCGCTTCCGAAGAGGATCCGGCGAAGCTTCGACTTCCTCTCACCACCGGTGAGGAAGATGTGGAGTTACAGGAGGAGAAACCTCGAAGGACGAAGCGCGTCGCTGCGCTCGACATCTTCCGCGGACTCACCGTCGCCGTACTACCCTCTACCTCCAGCCTTACCTCTCTCTTTCCCATTTTTTGGTTTTTTGGGAAACCTATGGCCTTCTTACTTCGGATGTGCAGCTGATGATCCTGGTGGACGGAGCTGGAGGCGAGTGGCCAGTGATTGGGCACGCGCCCTGGAACGGCTGTAATCTGGCGGACTTTGTGATGCCTTTCTTCTTGTTCATCGTAGGGATGGCCATTCCTCTGTCCCTAAAGGTTTGCTTCTGGTTGGTAATTGAAATTTGGGGACTGCTTGTTGAGCTGGAATTAGCTGTTGATGTTTTTTTCATTTCAATTTAATTTCTGACGCGGTGTGTGAATGTGTAAGCAGAGGATGCCAAACCGGGTTCTTGCTGTGAGGAGGGTTCTTGTTAGGACGATTAAGCTCATCTTCTGGGGCCTCATCTTGCAAGGTTAGGATCAAAATATCTCATGCATTAATTTTTTTTTATTACAAAATTGTTTTGGTTTGAGTAAGCAGTTTGATTCGGTGTGCTTTAAGACAATCGAATGCATCAGCAACAATTATTGGGCTACGAATGATTTTGCTATAACAATTATTTTATTCTGTATGCTCTTAGATCAATTAAATGTGTTGGCAACAATTGTTAAGGTTAGAATGATCTATCTTGAGCTGATCCTGCCCTAGCTCAAAATTTGCTTCAAAGTCATTTAATCCAATCGCACACACATCTGTATATATGCATTATTTTATAATAAATAGATGAAAACTTGTATTCATGCATATATAGTTCAATATTCTAAAAGACGAAGACTTTATGCGAGGAATTTTACTTATCATGAGATGGCACACAAGCCCCAAGACACGTGGCATAAACTTGAGTTTATAATTTTAAATATTTCATATATAAAATATATGATTTGAAAATCAAACATTAGAAAAAATATATTAATTCCAGAATTCAAAGTCTATAATCATATGATTCATATTTTAACTTGAAAGTTTAATTGATATAATTATATAAAATCAAATAAAATGATATGTCAAAAATATAATAATTAATAAGATGATAAGCGAGTTGGCACAGGGCTTTAGCGAAGACAAGAAGTTAGCAAAGGGGATGATGAGCAGCGAGGCATCCTATACCAAAGCGAGTGAAGTTTTGGAGGTAGACAGGGCTATGGGAATGAAGGCAAGTCGGGCAAACTGATTTAATATTTCTTTGGACTTATGGGAAAAGAATCAATCTGATATGACTTAACACTTAAAAGATTAAAAAGGTAAATAATATTTTCATTCATATTTATTCAAAAATAAATATGAAATATTTTTATAATAGGTGAAATTTTTAATAATTTGACTATTTAATGTATTTTTTAAATTATATTATGGAGTTTTTGCCTCACCAACAAGGCGTAAAAGAAATGCCTCGAGGGCTTGTTTCAATGCCTTGATATATGGAGCATACAATCTATAAGTTGATTGTCTCCCCGATATCTCAAGGAAGATTCACCCGCCCCCCTAAGGTGAGCCCTGTATATATATATATATATATATATATATATATATATATATATATATATATATATATATATATATATATTATGGAATATAGTCTAATGAATGCTTATCATGTAATGAAGACAAGTCAACTATGAATCTTTATCATGTTAGATACACATTTAAGGCTTTCCAAATACAGGATGGATTAATGTAAAGTCATTGTCCGATTTTATCTTTCTTAGTTGAGTCCTGGTGAGTGGTCATACTAAGAGCTTTGTATGAATATGCGTACTCAGCCCTTAGAGTTGAATAGGGAAGCAAGTTGCTTTGATGACTTTCAGCTATTTTAGTCTTGGACAACTTCATCTGGTTAGCAAGTTCACCACTATGGTTCAATGTGCTTACTCCTAGTTGTACTATTAACTTGAACTTGCTTGAGTAGTTTTGGGTGTACGCTATTATAATGAGGGAGGGATAGATGATAGATAGGGATAATGAAAAGAACTTAGCTAAGTTAGGAATTTGCCTAGAATTATTAATCCAAATTCCAAATATATATAAAGTCACTGAGAATTATGTTATTCAATTTCAACTAAGCCTAGGTTCACATGAGAGTAAAGACAATTGATCCACTAAAACACAGAAGCTAAAATCATGGTGCACAAATTGAAAGAACACTCATAATCATTCCCAAAACAAAAATACACCATGAAGCCTCCTTCTTACTTCATTGATTAAGTTTCCAACATCCTTCAAGAATGCTATCCACTGAGAGGGTATGATGCAGGACATAGATGAAAATTTGATTCAGGTAAGGATTTTGTATGCTTAATGAATAAGAGCTAATTAATGAAAACTTTATGATAATTCGAACAATGAAATAAAACCATAGAGCGGTAAACATAAGCTTAGGCCAAGTTACTCGCGGAAAGTAAAAACCTCATAATAATTAATTACTCTTGATGTTGCATATGAGATGAGTTTCAACAAGAAATTCCTAATCTAATAATAAGAGTAGTTCTATGAAAGATCTCTTACACACTTTCTACTAAACACTAAGCTTTCAACGGAGCTTGGCAAGATTTTGCATGAATCAAATAAAACCACAAGCTAGGATCAACGAAGAAGGTAAGAGAGAAGGAAAGAGTTCACCCTTTGCAAAGACTAGACCTTCCCGCGAACTTGGGCAGCAATTGTTGGCTGCGGGAATTGTTGGACAGCAACTACGCAGGTCTTGGACAGTAGTTTTGATACTTGGAAAAGTCTGAGCAGCCTCCTATAATGCTTGGGAAAACCCTTGACAAATCTTGAAGGGTTGCTGGGTAGAACCGTAGAAGACAGGAATGAAGCTGGCGGCAAAACTGCTGATCGGAATTTTCTGGACAGCTCAAAGAATATGTCCAGAACTCTGGACGACAGTTTGGATCAAGAAACTTTAGGGCTTCAGCTCTCCAGATGCATGGAAACTTAGAGGGCTATGGTAGGGAATTAGGGGACCAGTAGGGGCGGAATTCTGGAGTTGATTTTCTTGCCTAAGGAGTATGCCAAATATGCCACAAATTAATTTGGAGAGAAAAAGGGAGGGGCCGACTGATTATGGGAGCTTTAATGGATTGATGGAGGAATTTAAAATCCCTTTCCAAACTTAGGATGTCAAATATTGAAAGAAGTTTAAAGGGAATTCTCTAATTAAATTCAGATTTGGGGAGAAATAGGAAAGTTTCCAAAATTAAATTTATCTTAATTTAGGAAAGTATCCAAATTCAAATAAATTGGAATTTGAAATTTGAAATCATTCCAAATTCAAGATGATCTAAATTGGGTAAGTTTTCAATTCTTTCCCTAGAGAAAACTTGGGAGAAAAAAAAGAAGATAGAAGGGAGGGAGGCCGGCAGCTTTAGAGGGAGGGTGAGGGAGTAGTTGGTGGTGGAGCTAGCATGGCCGGCGGCTAGGTGGAAAGGGGAAGGGGTGTTTGCCGGTGGTGGGGCTTGGACTTGAAGTGGAAGCCGGTGGTTTTGGGTTTGGAAAGCCCTACGCCGACGGCAGGGGAAAAGGGAGGATGAAAGAAAGGATAGAGAATAACAAGAAAGCCACGAACTTGGACTCTTCCAAGGTTGGTGGGTGATCCGCTGCCCTTCACCACGGGACTTTTCCAAGCTCTCTCTAAGAACTCTCAAGTTCTCTCAAAACACACAAGTACAGGAATTTTTATAATATTCATTCATTAACCTTCAAAGAAGGAGGGGAGGGCTTTAAATAGCCAATATAATGTGACAAATAAAAGTACTAAAATGCCCCTAGGGCTTACACATGTCTAAACCCTTAAGGGCAAAAGTGGAAAAGACAATAAAATTTATAAATAAAACTAATACATCAATAAATAAAATGAACATAAAAAAATAGAGCGGATGTCCTCATCATTCTCCCGGGGTGGAAGAAAAGCTCGACTCCGTCGAGTAAGTGTCCTGAGTGCTCTTGTAGAACTCTAGTACATCTGGGTCGATTTGTTGAAACTCCTCGCACTCTAACCCGGTGTCCTCTGGCTCGGGCTTGCCTCTCCACGTAATCAAATACTTTCTTCGATCACCCTCTGCTGTGGATTTAATATCATCACTTAAAATCATGCCAACCTTCTCTGTTATAGGTATTTTAGAAATATTTGGGAGTGGAGGTAAGGTTGGGTCCTCACAAGGTAGGGTCACACAAGGCTCAAATTGAAATGGATTTGACGGGTTACACTCCAGATCCTCATAGGCAACCAGTTCTTCTATGTTAAAGGAGGGATTAATGTCGAATTCTGTAGACAGATTCACCCCGTAAGCATTGTCGTTGATTCTCTTGATTATTTTGGTTGGCCCCGTACTTTTAGCATGTAACTTCTTAACAGTTCCTTGTGGGAACTGTTCCGGACAAATCCGCACCATCACTGAGTCAGCAACCTCAAAAGTTTTAAATCTTTGTTTAAAATCACCAAGAAGCTTATAATTAATGTTGCTCTGCTCAATTTTGCGTGCAATTTCCTTATGTAAATCATGCAAATGCAATGCAAATGTAGATGCAGACTCATAAATTCTATACCTAGGACACATGGGTATGAGATCTATCGAAGGCCTAGGTTTGAACCCATAAACAGTTTCGGCGGGACTTAAACCAGTGGTACGGGTCATTGAATCATGGTATGCGAGCTCGACTGTGGGGAGTTTGGATAGGGAGGCTCCAGGGACTAGATCTAAAACATACTGGATGTCTCTAATCAGAGGCAATTGATCGGGAGGATCGTCAGGGAAGATATCAATAAGTTTACTAAGTATGGGCTGAATCTCCTGAGGAAATGGTCCGTCAGACTCAGTGGAAGTCTCGCGACCGACTAAGGCGTGCAAGGGTGCGCTTCAGGCCATAGCAACTATCAGGCTCAGACCGTTCTTGGATTTGACAGGGTTGGATTCAGGATCATCCGTAACCCGAGGTTGTGATGGCAAGAGCTTGATCTTTTTGCCCTCATGTTCAAACACACAGGTGTTGGAACGCCCATAAATGTGGACATCGTTGCCAAATAACCAGGGACGACCTAGAAGGATTTGTCCAACATTCATAATCAGTACATCACACCAAATATTCTCCTTATAGTTAGCGAAGGAGATAGGTATGAAACTTCGCTCCTTTACCTCCAAGGCAGTGGTGTTGACCCAAGCTACCTTATAAGGGTTGGGATGAGGAACGACAGATAGGCCAAGCTTAGACACAATGCTGGAGGAAACAGTATTGATGCAACTGTCACTATCCACGACGACTTTACAGTTCTTATCCTTGATTTTGGTGTAGGTGTGAAAGATTGTAGTCCTACGCCAATTGTCAGTGGCAACGGGTTGTGACAGTGCACATCTCACTACGCAGGTGGGCGAAGTGTCAATTTTCTGAATGTATTGGATGGCAGCAGTGTCGTCATCCTCCTCAAAGAATTTACCATCGTTGTCCACTTGGTGAATCTGGTAGACTTCGGGCTCGAATTCTGACTCAGTGATCTCTTCGATAATTGTGACTTTGGGGACTAGAGCACTGAGAGGTGATATGCCCATATCCCTGACATCTAAAGCATTTGGTCCCGGGGTTGGACTGAGGGGTATCTGGAGTGGGAGGCTTACTTCTAACATCAGGACGGGGAGTGGGGGGACCAGACACGGGTCGAGTAGTGCTCCCTGGGATCGGTTGGGCAGTGGGGGTGTGAGGGGTGGAATTACCCGAAGGTCTGTAGGAAGGCCTAGAGTCGTGGTGTCGACTAGGGTGTTGGGATCGAATTTTCTCTAGGTCTAACACTAAACTGTAGGCATTTTCAAGGGTAGTGATGTTCCGGGTGAACAGCTCGTTGCGAAGATCCTCTCGCAACCCGGTACGAAACATAGACAAAATTTATGCGGGGGTAGTGAAGGTCTCCCATTTGCAGCAGATCAGATAATCATCAAAGGACACGATGTACTCCTTAACTAGTTTGTTGCCTTGAGTCAGCCTATTCCATCTATCCAACAATCGGGGGAAGTACGAGGGAGGCAAGTACTTATGTTTGAGTTTCTGCTTCATGGATGACCAATCAGTGATGGGATACTCATTGCGGGCTTCCCTAAGGCTATCTAAGTTGGACCAAAACTGACTCACCCTACCCGTGAGTTTCATCTCGGCAAAATTAACCTTCCTAGCTTTAGAGATATTATACCACTTAAAGAAATTGTCCATACCTTTGACCCAGTCCAAGAAAAGCTGGGGATCGAGGGTTCCATCAAAGGTAGGAGCATCGACTTTGATGTTTTTCATAAGTGGCATGTCAGGATCGTGGTGAGGGTTGTGTCCATACTGGGGAGCGCGATAAGGGGCACGAAGAGGGCCCTCATCTTGGTAAGTATCATCCCCGTATAAGGAAGGTGGTCTAGACGGAGTGTAAGGAGTCTGGTGGGTCCTACTCCGCTCTAAGGTGTCAAATCAATCAGTGGTGGTCCTACGAAGCACAGCTAGATCGGCTTGATTTTCTTTGAGTTGCTGACTAATTGTGTTCATTTGACCTACCAGTAGGTCTAGCGTCCTTCCAAGTTGTTCCAGGTCCATAACTAGACACAAGAGGGGCCTTGGGGCTGACTCTGGGAAGAGGATAGTAAATAAATGCAATGAAAGACTCCCTAAAATGGCCCTAGAAGGTGCAGAAATTTCTAGGACAGCAAACTGCAACAAGGTGTTAAGTCACTTAGGCAAATAGTGAGGTTGATGAATTAAGGACAGAACCTAAAAACCTAAGAAACAACCTTAATGCTCACAAAATGAGTGCAGAAATTAACTGGACAGCAAGCATAAATGAAGATAAAAATGTTTTAAATGATGCTATGTATGCAAACTTGAATAGAAATGGTTAGACAACACCCTAGGATGATTTCTAGCAAGAATATCCTAAGCTAACCATGCTCTGATACCAGATGATGCAGGACATAGATGAAAAATTGATTCAGGTAAGGATTTTGCTTGCTTAATGAATAAGAGCTAATTAATGAAAACTTTATGATAATTCGAACAATGAAATAAAGCCAGAGAGCGGTAAACATAAGCTTAGGCCAAGTTACTCGCGGAAAGTAAAAACCCCATAATAATCAATTACTCTTGATGTTGCATATGAGATGAGTTTCAACAAGAAATCCTTAATCTAACAATAAGAGTAGTGCTATGAAAGATCTCTTACACACTTTCTACTAAAAACTAAGCTTTTAGCGGAGCTTGGCAAGATTTTGCTTGAATCAAATAAAACTACAAGCAAGGATCAACGAAGAAGGTAAGAGAAGGAAAGAGTTCACCCTTTGCAAAGACTAGACCTTCCTGCAAACTTGGGCAGCAATTGTTGGCTGCAGGAATTGTTGGACAGCAACTATGCAGGTCTTGGACAGCAGTTTTGATACTTGGAAAAATCTGAGCAGCCTCCTATAATGCTTGGGAAAACCCTTGACAGATCTTGAAGGGTTGCTAGGTAGAACCGTAGAAGACAGGAATGAAGCTGGCGGCAAAACTGCTGATCAGAATTTTCTGAACAGCTCAAAGAATATGTCCAGAACTCTGGACGGTAGTTTGGATCAAGAAACTTTAGGGCTTCAGCTCTCCAAATGCGTGGAAACTTAGAGGGCTATGGTAGGGAATTAGGGGACCAGCAGGGGCGGAATTCTGGAGTTGATTTCCTTGCCTAAGGAGTATGCCAAATATGCCACAAATTAATTTGGAGAGAAAAACTGAGGGGCCGGCTGATTATGGGAGCTTTAACGGATTGATGGAGGAATTTAAAATCCCTTTCCAAACTTAGGATGTCAAATATGGAAAGAAGTTTAAAGGGAATTCTCTAATTAAATTCAGATTTGGGGACAAATAGGAAAATTTCCAAAATTAAATTTATCTTAATTTAGGGAAGTATCCAAATTCAAATAAATTGGAATTTGAAATTTGAAATTTGAAATCATTCCAAATTCAAGATGATCTAAATTGGGTAAGTTTTCAATTCTTTCCCTAGAGAAAACTTGGGAGAAAAAAAAAGAAGATAGAAGGGAGGGAGGCCGGCGGCTTTAGAGGGAGGGTGAGGGAGTAGCCGGTGGTGGAGCTAGCATGGCCGGCGGCTAGGTGGAAAGGGGAAGGGGTGTTTGCCGGTGGTGGGGCTTGGACTTGAAGTGGAAGCTGGCGGTTTTGGGTTTGGAAAGCCCTACACCGACTGCAGGGGAAAAGGGAGGATGAAAGAAAGGATAGAGAATAACAAGAAAGTCACGAACCTGGACTCTTCCAAGGTTGGTGGGTGATTCGCTGCCCTTCACCACAGGACTTTTCCAAGCTCTCTCCAAGAACTCTCAAGTTCTCTCAAAACACACAAGTGCAGGAATTTTCATAATATTCATTCATTAACCCTCAAAGAAGGAGGGGAGGGCTTTAAATAGCCAATACAATGTGATAAATAAAAGTACTAAAATGCCCCTAGGGCTTACGCATGTCTAAACCCTTAAGTAAGGACAAAAGTGAAAAAGACAATAAAATTCATAAATAAAACTAATACATCAATAAATAAAATGAACATGATAGAGCGGATGTCCTCATCAGGGTATATGAGAAACAAGAAAGATCTACAATTGTTTTTCCAAATATATGAAATCCTAAGTTGAGAGGGTATGTTGTGAAAACACCCAAAGCATGGCTTAAGAAAACTCTAAATGAACATCTCTTCTTAATGCTAATGAAGCCTTATCTTGCATGCAAATGAAAATTTGCATGCTTTGTCATGCTTCCTAATAGTTGACAAATCCTCGAGGCTAATTAGATTGATTCCCAAAGTCTAAGTTTTTTTTTTCGAGTAAATGTGCAAATGGGGTTTTCAATCCCATTGGTCAATATACTAGTTATCTACAATAAGAAAGGAAATGTGACATTGTATATTATTTCATTTTAACTCTAATTGAATAATTCTTTCCCTTGATTCATATTATGACAAAATTGAATCAATTTTATCTTATCATCTCTAAGTCAAGTGCTTTATGCTCTAAGAGCCCTAAAGGTCTTAGTGCCACTCGATTTAGAAAGGATTATATTAGTACAATTATGCATTATTCTCTAATTATTTATTTCCTTATTAAGATATCATGTATAGACTTATAAATAGGGATAGTTTTGTGTAATAAAACTAAGCCTTCTCTCCAATTCTTTGAATTTAACAAGAGGTATTCCTAAAAAAAATTTGGTTAGAAAGGATTAGAAATAACCTTTTTTTATTAGATTTAAATGAGATTTGACTCTTGATAGGATATAATGGAGTAGGACATAATAGAGAAAATTGATTAATGTAGCCAACCCCGCATAATGGGATAAAGGCTTGATGTTGTTGTTTTTATTTATTTTGAGTTAACTCAAACTATATTGAAGAGAGCCACAATAAACACAAAATCGACTTCGAGTTTAGAGTGAAGAGCTAAATAGACTCGATTTTGAATCGACTCAATTTTGAGTTAAGTGTTCAACAATTTCTGAATAAGTTTAAGTTTCGAGCTTTTTTTGCAATCTTAGGTATTATTATAGCTTTTAGAATTGTTTGTGTTGAATTATCATTGCCTTTTTCTAATTAAGATCATAATTTCACGAGCATCTCATGAAATTTGAAACTTTTATGCAAATAAAGTTCATTTAATATAGCTTTTATAAATCATATCTAGAGTTTAAAGAGAAATTCATTTTTACCAAGTTATGAAATCATCTATGTACTTTAGTGTTAAAATATTTTTCTCATTTAATATGATAATTTAAGAGAAAAGGCCCGAAATTGTTCCTTGATTATTCTTATATTGCCAATTTAGCCTCAAAATATGATATTTTTCCAATTTAGCCCCTCAACTATACAAAATTAATCCCTAAAATAAAAATTGATGGAAACTTGGATATAAAATTTATCTCAGTTTAATCATTGAGGAATCAGTTGGGATCAATTTTTTAAAGCCAATGGACTAAATGAGAGAAATATGATATTAAACTAGCTTTATAAAAATAGTCAGGAGACTATTTTAAATTTTTATTGGTAATTTAAGAAAACACTGTTAAAATAAATTAAAAAAATGCTTTAATGAATTATTAATTGAAGAGTAAAATAAAAGACTATAACGCTCATGAATCTTATATATATTAGTTAGAAATTAAAGTGCTTATAGCTTGAAATTCGTATGTATTTTAGAAATATGCATAATAAGGTTCTCATTCTTGTAATTATTTTGCATTATTGATATATACCATCAAAAGTTGCATATTGATGCTCAGTCACTTTGGTATAAAAAATTTCTCATATTTTGTTTCTTAAATCAATGTATAGGTGGATACTCCCATGCTCCTGATGAATTGACATATGGTGTCGATATGAAACACATAAGATGGTGTGGCATCCTCCAGGTGAAGCATGCTACTTGATTACTTTGTTTCCTATGCTTCTTAGCAGAATATCTAATCTATATTTTGCTTCCTAGAGAATTGCTCTTGCATATTTGGTGGTGGCAGTATTGGAAATTTTTATAAAGAATGCAAAAGTTCAGGACGAGACACCTGTAGGATGGTCGTTATTCAAAATATATTGTTGGCAGTGGTAAGCAATTTTCTCATCCTATCTTTTCTTAAATAACTTAAAATGGAGTCATTTTTTCTAATAGCAAGCGAGTATGTGGGTGTGTGATGTGTATGTTGGTTAGGGGTGTAAGTGAGCCAAGTCGGGTTGAGCTTGACTCGTTAACGAGCACTCGAATAGAGCTTATCGAGGCATGAGTTTGCGCTCGAGTCTGTATATTAAATGAGCTCGAGCTCAACCTGGCTTGGCTTGAAAGCTTGTTGAGCTGCTCGATTAATTTAAAATATATTGAAAAAATAATTTAAATTAGTATTATATAAAATACTGTAACATTTGTAAATTAATTCTATATTAAAATTAGAATTCTAAAAAAACTGAAAATTTAATTTAAAACTAAGAAATCGAGCTCAACAATCTAGTCGAGCTCGAGCAATCGAGCTGAACTCATGCCTATAAATTTTTTAATGTGTCGAGCTCGAGCTTAGTAAATGAGCAATACTAATCCACCCAATATGTAATTTGGCTTTTCTCTCACTTCATCATCTACTACTGTGCGTTGTGTTTGGGGTTTGGTTTGCTCTTTTTGCTATATAGGCAGCATCTGTTTAAGTGCTTCTTATTTCTTTCAGGTTTCATTTTCCTTGCAAAAATAATATTTTCCATATTTTCCAAATTTTTTAGACAATTTAGGCTTCGCTTGGGACGGCTTTCTTACTGTTTCTTAAAGCAGCTTTCTAGTACAAAAAAATTAACTTGTGTACTATATAGTTGCTTTAAAAAGCCGTAAGAAAGCCGTCCCAAATGAAATCTTATTGTTATATTCCAATACAACCATGTGTGCTTTGACTTCCAAACGTGCCTTTTTTGTTTTCTTACAGTTCATCTCTGTGCTAACCCTTATTAGAAGAAATTATTAATTTAGTGGATTTAGTGTTAAGTCCCATAGTTTTGCAAATCTTCATCTCATCTCAAAATGTTCTACCAAATAAAGTTCCCTTTTGCAAGTCATACTTATTTTAATTTCGTTAAAAAGGCCAATATTTTTATCCAAAAGGTTATTGCAAAATATGTGTATGGGGAGTCGTTTTGAGGCAGTGCAGAAGCTACAGTAGCGTGATGCATTTCTTCGACTTTACTGTTGTGTTAAAAAATTCTCTAAAGTCACGGTTTCAATGAATCGATCAAATGTACCATCCATTTTTAACTTTTTGAAAATTCCTGTCTCTGCTCCTTATTTAAGATACCACCCATTCATTGAATGACAACGGGATGGTTTAAAATTGAAGTTTTTAAAATTATCAGGATTCTGGGTGCATGCATTCTTGTGATCTACTTGACTACAATATATGCGACATATGTTCCTGACTGGAAGTACACTGTCCATAATGCTAATAGTGTGGACAACGGCAAAGTCTTCACGGTAAGCATCTTTTCATCCATCGTACGTAATTGATAGTTATCTAATTACATACGATCTCTTGTCCAGACGAATATTTCATCAATATATAAAATTTTCTTTTTTAAAATATGCCATGCTAATGGACTGTCCATGCTAATGGACTGTTCTCTTTCGCAGTCCACATTTTAATTGCTATGTTTTTTTTTCCTGCTGTACTAATTTTGGAGTTATTATGAATGTTTAGGTTTTATGCAGTACAAGGGGGAGATTGGATCCTCCATGTAATGCAGTAGGATATATTGATAGGCAAGTGCTGGGAATCAACCATATGTACCAACATCCTGCCTGGAAGAGATCCAAGGTGCCTTGTCAAATAACTCAGATTATGTGTTGAATTCTGCACTTATATTTAACAATTAGTTATGGATCAGTAGCATTGATGTGCTTATCATTTTAAAGTGCTGCAGGCTTGCACTTACGATTCCCCCCATGAGGGTCCATTTCGGAAGGATGCTCCTTCGTGGTGTCAGGCTCCATTTGATCCTGAAGGGATACTTAGGTGTGTACTGGATTGCGTTTTGAACTTTTAGCAATTTAGCTTCTTTTTTCAGTCCAACGAATCTTCTTTTGTTCACATTTTTATGAATTCTGTCAGTCCTCTATTTAAATACATCTTTCCTATTATTATTTCCTTCAATCAATTATCTGTCTTACTATTCTTTCATTTTGACTGCTAGTGAAAACCACGAGCATTTGATTATTTATGGGAGTAAATATTTCATCTTCAATGCTAATGTTATTCTCAGAATATACTCTGTTTAATAGAAGGCAAACCTAGAGCAATGGTTAAATTGCCTCCATTATGATCTAGATGTTACGGCTTTGAATCACAGATATAATCTCTCTTTCAATGCTAGAATAAGACTGCTTAACCTCTTCTTTGGTCTTGCATTGGTAAGAAGCACCATGCGCTGTGTGCTTCATTTTTTTTAAGGTTTAGCTTTATACATGCAAATTCTTGCATCGGAAGTTGTCCCATTTTTCATTTTTTTCTGACATGATATATTAACCAAGTCTCTACATATTTCCTTAATAGTCATCGTGTCTTGATATTTTCCATGTCCAGTGGGTGGTGGGTTGGGATTATATTTAAATGAAATCATTTAAATATAACAGGAAATTGCCACAAAATGTATGAAAACATGCAAAATCTTATCAAACTTTCAAACTAGCAAAAGAAAATTGGAGGACCTTCACAAGAGTTCCAGATGGAACTTTTTTTATCATTCCGAATACCCTCATGCTTCTTAGAAATGACCGCTTATATTTGTTCTGTAGTGTATAACTTTAGATATTGATATTTTTGTGCAGCTCAATTTCTTCTATTCTAAGCACCATCATCGGAGTACACTATGGGCATGTGCTTGTGCATATGAAGGTCTGTTTTAACATCAACCTTTAAATTGTTTCTCTAAGTTGAAAATGACTGAGGTAATATATTCAATAGTTATTTTCTTACTCTGCGTGGTCTCCAACTTTTTGTTGCATTGTCTTCTCTCCTTCCTTCCAGAGTCACCTGGAAAGGTTAAAGCATTGGGTACTGATTGGCTTAGGGCTTCTGATTCTTGGAATTTTGCTTCATTTTGTGCATGGTAAGAGATAAAGAACTAGATATGCATTTATAATGCAAACAGTGACATTATATTCTTTCACCTTAAAGTCCCTTGGCGTGCTAATATCACACATCTTTTGCAGCCATTCCGCTCAACAAACAACTGTATAGCTTTAGCTATGTTTGCACAACAGCAGGAGCAGCTGGAATTTTGTTTTCTGTATTTTATATATTGGTAATGTCTTGCTATTTTTCTAATTTCGGTTACGAAATTGAAGTGAATGATTACAGGTTCTTTTATCTTCAAGATTTTGTTACCTTAAATGGGCGTATGCCCATTCTTTAATAATGCCACAATGTCAAATACAGTTTTAGCACAACCTAATACTTGGTTCATCATGACTTTGCCCTTAGCTCCCTTTGCCTCTAGTGGACCTCACATTTAGGCTAGCCCATTGGGTTATTGGCCATACCTTAGACCCAAGGGGAAAACATAATTTAAAGTAAAAACTTCCATGCTATACATATGATTTTTCTCAATTTAAGGCGTCTGAGAGCCACTCCCAGCCCCTGCCTGGGTTTTCCAATGTGTGATATTGTATAGTCTGCTAATTTTTAATAGAAGACAGGTTCACTGAAGTCGTATGGAATTTATGAGGCATAATCCACAACAAAAACACTCTCAAAATCAAACATAACGAGTATCCGTTATGTAGTTTAAATAAAACCATGCCATTTGACATTGTTATTGGAATAGGCATTGTGTTTACAAGTATCAATGAACATTGCAACTAAAGGAAGAAAAAAAAAATGTAAGGGTGGGGGGGATGAACATTTGCAATGAAACATGATATATTCAGTAAGCGGGTTTTATTCTATCTTTGGTAATTGGTGCACTTCGTGAAAGGCATCTCATTTGCATTATATAGTTATTCAAGTTACACAGCTGGTCCACTACATCTGTCCAATTTCTCTTATGGCAAGTACAAGTTAATTTGGTGCCTTCATATCTGTGTGCTTGGCCATCTTTTGGCTCTATGCATCACAAGTCTCCTTCAAGTGGCGGGATATCTTGATTTGAAGTACTTTACTGACTGATCCTTGTGGATATGCATGCGTTTTAGCATGCTAGAATCTGATTCTAAAGCTTATAAGAAATAGAATAAAACACTCGTGGTTGTAAACTCTTCATTCGGTGGGAGAATCATGACAATGGAAAGCGTAATTTTAACCTTATTTTCTTAGTTTCATTTTCCGAGTATATTTTCTTGGAGAGAAGTAAAAAAAAAATTGTATCCTCTTCTGTTTGTCACAGGTTGACATTTTACATCTACGGACAATCTTTCTACCATTAGAGTGGATTGGCATGAATGCCATGCTAGTCTTCGTCATGGCTGCTGAAGGCATCTTTGAAGGCTTCCTGAATGGGTGGTATTATGAGAGCCCAAACAACACTCTGGTAACTACAGCTTCTACTGAAAAATGACATTTCTAGCCAATTATTTAGTCAGATAAGACTTTATTCTTTACTTTATATCAGCAAACCTTCTTTTGTTCAGTTCCACATTTTTTAATCACATTACAGTGATAAATGAAAATTTTGCAAATAGGTTTATTGGGTTCAGAAGCACGTATTTGTCAAAGTCTGGCATTCAAGAAGGGTGGGCATTCTCCTTTATGTTATCTTCGCTCAAATCCTGTTCTGGGCGCTTGTGTCTGGCATTCTGCACCGTTTGAGAATTTATTGGAAGCTGTAATTTTTAATGTAAATCATGCCTACCATATGTCATATTGGCTATACAATACATGTTGAAAGCATGCTTATGAAATATATAAAAAATTAGAAATCTTTTGCATATGGGCTGACAAGCCCGCAGAGTGACTACTTTATTTGTCTTTATTGAAAATTAGTGAATTTTTATGATTGGTGTTCATCTTCCTAATCATTTTAAGGTGTTAGTAAAGATTGTATTCTTACATGTCATTAATGGTGTGTAGGTCAGTAGAAATCTTCTGGATATTGGATAGCTAGGCTAATGAGCTCATAAAGTGACGACTTTATTTTTCTCTATTAAAATTTATTAATGAAATAAAATATTAATTATTATCTTTATCTTCTCTTATTGTTTATATTTGCTTCTATGAACTTTTAATTGTAAATACAAAATAGATTTTCATCGAATTTGGATCTTGAAACTTATTTTAAGAGTTGATGTCTGTAACAATTCAAGCTCTTAATCATCGAGATATTGTCTGTTTTGACCTAAGGGTCTCATATTTTTATCCTATTGGTGTAACTTTTCAGGAGGTCACCCATCTCAGGATTTCTCTGGGATGAGCAAGCTTAACTGCAGAGTTTTCTAATGAATTTCGATCATTATATTAAAAGACACCTCGATGTTTAAGAATTTAGCTTCTTTTTACTTAAGAGTTTTCACAATGCAATCCTTTCTTCTTATCTAGTATTGCCAATGTTTATAGTCTTCCGAATCTAGAGTGTGATAATGTGGCTAAGTAGTTTTGTAATTTGATGAGCCCTCAAATTATTGTGCATCAGTAGGCCATTTAATTAATAAACCAATAATATTTTAATAGAGTAAATGATTAATTGCTACCCCCATTCCAGTCTTAATACCTAATTAAAATATTTTGATGCATTTGTGAGTTTTATTATATCTAAAAACACAATCATAAAATAGTGTTTACTTGGTCAAATCTATTTCTGTTAACCAGTGATAAAACTCCTTTTTTATGCTTCAGATGTTCTTCATGTACTGTGTAAATATATTTCATCTTATAATGATTAACATGCTGGACATCTACACTTCTTGTTGCTTTTTTGGAAGTACTCTTTAAGATGTCTAGAACAGACAAGGCTTGCAATACATAAAAAAAACTTCTTTGCATCCCCCCACAAACCCCATTCATTTATTTAATAGTATACATAGGTCCTTTCTTGACCCTATAGACTCAATCATGCCATACAAATGATGTAATAGCCATCCCAATGACTCATTGTATTATGAAGCTAAAACAAAATAGTTAATATGTATAAACTATTGTTGGCAATGATTTCTACTACAATTAGGAGTTAGAAAATTTTATCTATGCTTAATATATGTCAATAATATTTTCATGAACCTTGATATGCAAGGACAAAAATAATAGAATAAATTTTGAAAATAGTGTGAATAATAAGGTTGAATCCTATAAGTGGTCATAACATGACTAAGCGCACAACATCCATAAAGCTATGTAAGGGTTGGCACTAAGTCCCAAAAATACTCTTTTTTGGGCAGTTAGGGATTTGAACATGAGCCATGTGGGAGAAAACATCTTTGCTCAACCAGCTAGCTGCACTTGCGAACCCCTAAAAATAATTTTAGTTACATTTTCTCCAACATTAAATATTCTCATGATATGACCAATCATTTCTTTTGATTTAAGATCCGTCTATTGTAGAATATATCTTAGAATAAGATTAATTATTAATATGTCATCAAAACATTATCTTGATCAGGCACAAATCTCAAGGCAAAATCAAGTTGGAAACTTTTAAAATTAAAATTGGGACCATTCGAACTCCGATTTCAACAAACTTATAGTCAAATTGAACGTCTCGAAAATTCGAACCCAACGACACCAAATTCGACTCAATCTAAGCCCAAATGGGCTCAAATCAGGGACCCGAAGCACTGTTGGAAGGCTTAAACCACAATTTGGATTACCAAACGGTTTCCAAAAGTGACATGCTTATAGTGAAATTGAGCGGCTCGATGAGATGAATCCAACAAGCTCAAGATCATTGAATTCTGAAATCACAAAGACATTCAAATATCCAGTGAACGCTACACGATCAAGGGAATCAACATTGGTCGTCCGTGCAAAACACTCCCAACTTACCCTTGATCTTCCTCCTATTTACTAGCCATGCCATTCTAGGAAATCTATAAATAGACTCCTCACTTCTCATGAAAGGGGACCCTAAACAAGGAAGCAAGAAGAGAGATCGGAGATCGCTCTTGCCACCTAGCTCCTCCTCAACCACCGCCCAGACTTCCGCCGGACCACCACTTGATGCCGGACTTCCACCGGACCACCAACTGATGCCCGAACTTCCACTGGGCCACCGCTTGATGCTGAACTTCTGCCGAACCACCGACTGACGTCGGATTTCCACCAGAACACCAACTGCACCCGGACCTCTATCGGACCACCGACGGATGCCCGAACTTCTGTCAGACCACCAGCTACGATCCTTCTGACCCCAGTCGCCAGACAACGGTCTTTATGACCTCTGTCGCCCTTCGACTATGGTCTTTCCAATCTCCTTCGCTCGCCTACTACAGTCCTTCCGACCTCCGTCGCCCGCCGACTACGGTCCTTAAGACCTATATCGCCAGACTACAGTCTTTCCGACCTCCGTCATCAGTCGACTATAGTTCTTCCGACCTATATAGCCTGACTACGATCTTTCCGACCTCCAATGCCCGTCGACTACGATCCTTTCGACCTCCGTTGCCAAATAACGATCTTTTCGACCTCTATCGCCCATGGACTACAATCTCGTTGACCACCGTCACCCGACTACGGTCCTTCCGTCCTCCGTCGCCCGCCGACTATGGTCCTTCCGGCCACCGTCACCCGAATATGATCTTTACGACCTCCGTCGCCAGCCGACTATGGTTTGGCTGACCAAACGAGCATATCAATTTTGATTCTTCCCATTTCCACCATGTAATGCACTCTGTATGATGTACCAAGGCCTATCCCCCCAAAGAATGGCCTCATTTGTAATCAACTGTAAATAATAGTTGATTCTTTTAAATTGGGCAAAGCCCCATAATTTTCCCCCATTTTCAGAGATTTTCACATAAAAATTTTAGCGTCTCTTATGAACACAACTCTCTCTTTTTTATCTAATTGTATGTTAAATCTTCATATAAAATTAAGATGTTAAACTTTATACTTTTCTATTGTCGCGAATATTCCAAAATGCAACAGTTATAAATTTTGACATACATATGATGATTAATTAACATTATTGAATTTGTTAGGCATGTACAAGACTTGACATCTCCCATGCACCACTTCAGTGCTTACTTTTTTGAAGCACACAAGAGCCAATGGCAAGGACATGCGAATGACTATACTATTCAAATATAATAACTCACTATTATTGGTTTATGCTTAGACTATTAATTCAACTAGGAAACCCTAAACCTTGTCTATACTCCGAAGGAGAAAGCCCGGAGGCGAACAATGGCGAGATCGCGGAGGAAGTATAAGAAATCTCGCCCGAAGGTGCGGGTGGGACTACCAAGGAAGAAGCCCGGCGTCTTCAAGCCAACCTTCACGATCCCGGAGGAGCTCCTCTCGCTTGCCGCCGCGTCTTCGGACGCTGCGGGCGAGAAGAACAGGTTCTGGGACGATAAGGGTAGCTACCTTCGGAACTATCGCACCTTCGGCGTTGTCGCAAATCCTAACCTCCTTGGTGTTCGTGCCCGCATCACGGATGTCGTTCAAAGCGCCGAACTCCAGCTTCCTGACCACGATGCGGCACCTGTTTCGGAGTTTGATCCAGTTGACAGCGGAAGCGATCTCGAATCCGAAGGTTAGTTCTGCCATCTTTTTGTTTTTATAATCGCTGCTGATTTTTGGTCGCATTAATAACATACTTTGGCTAAATTTTTATGTGTTTCCTAGAAACTCTTGGATTGGAGGTTGCGTTATGAGTTCTAAAATTTTCAAATATGCAGGATTAGGAAAAAACTCAGTGTTTTATTTTTGTTAGCAATTCCAGCTGGAGCTGCTTTTTGGTATGGCTGTTTGATTTGTAAATCAGTTAGTGGAATCAAATTCTTATCAACCTCTTTCTACTAACCTTTCCTCAGCTTTATGACTCCTTTGCTCTTGCTCCTTATTAGGATTTGAATTTCGAGTTAATTTTGGTTTTATTTTGTTGCTATCTACTTTTAACCATGATTGCTTTAGTTGGTGTACACTATTTCTTTCCTTGCTCTTTCTTGTTAATTCTATAACCTACCACTTTTTTTACGTGCCATATCAATATAATCTCTTTTACCTTTTAGAACTGCCTTTTTGGCAAGAATTCAGCTGAAACAAACTTTATAAACAAGTAGTTACCAAAAGGCTAAAGAGCATAATTATTTTTGGGTTACAGCCTAAGCACTCATCCATAACTTCAACATTTTTTTTAGAAAGGATAGCAACATTTTTACCTTCATTATCATGAATAGAGGGAATCCTCTCAAAATCATGAACTTTATCTTTATACTAAATTAGTTTATTTTCAGAAGAAATTTTTAGTTTTTTCCTTTTGTTTGTGAAAATTTCTTTGGGTTTATTTTTTATGCATTTAACTAATATATTTTAATTCTTTGTTTATATTAATAATGTAATGTTTCATAATGGAAATACTTGTTTAAATTTAATTAGATGCATCATAGATATGGTTTCAGAAACCATTTAGGATACCTCTAGATGAACGGAAATTAATTTTTTTATGATTTAATCATGTGCCTTATTTCCAATTAGATGAAAAAAAATCTGTTTCAAGGGAATGCCAAGGGACAAATTTTTGTGAGGCATGGTAGCATAAAATGTTTTCTTATTTTGTATAAGAAGCTTATATCGCCATCTTTGCCGTTGTTTTAATGATAGTTTTTTCTCCTTTTCTTTTACTTCTTTAAGTGCTGATGATATTCTATTTTTCCTTTTAAGATGAGGTTTTTTATCCCTCATTTTGTCATCCTGCAAGCCTGCAAGATGGTTGGTTTTCACCTCCCCATTTTCAAGTACTCATGTTTTTAGAACTTTCGTTAATTGCATTGTTTTTCATAAAATCAGAAGGTGTATGGTTCACCTTTTAACCTTCATTCAACCTTTGGGAAAGAAGCATGCTATCTCTATTAAATATTTTCTCGTTCTTCTTCCATATGCAATGCTTCTCCTGCTTTCTTCTACTTATTTGAAAAGGTAGATTTACTGAAGGGTCTTAGTCAATTCATTCACTTATAGA
Source organism: Dendrobium chrysotoxum (assembly GCA_019925795.1). Lineage (NCBI taxonomy): Eukaryota > Viridiplantae > Streptophyta > Magnoliopsida > Asparagales > Orchidaceae > Dendrobium > Dendrobium chrysotoxum. The sequence continues at coordinate 15,007,033 of CM034305.1, forward strand.
GCTTCCCCTACCACCATTGGTGTTGATGAAAGAGGGACTGAGGAGCTTGTTCCACTCATAAATGAGTTTTTAGCTAATGGAAGGTGGTTGTTGATGTGGTCGTCAAATTATGGTAGTGTCTTTGAATGTTATTTTTGTACAGCAGCTCCCCATGGGAGGTTATTTAAATAGGCTTGTAGTTACTAGTTTGGGGAGGGGTTGATGTGGATAACATTTCACATGCTTTAGTTAAGATGCTGTTGTTATTCAATCCCGTGGCTTCTGACTTCCACCTAATGATGGCAGAAGTATGGGAGAACTTTCCCTCCCATATGTAAACATCTTATTTATATTTTGCTGTCAAGAGTGTTAAGTGTATTTGCGCACCCCTGTTTCCAATCACCACCATCATTACCTTCTTGCCAGCATAGTTGAAAAAGCTAGGGGGTTTTGTCTATCTCATTGCATCTTTATTCTTATTTTGTTGTCTATAGGAAGTGCAGGGAGTTGTTTGGGGTGTCTATCAAATTCTATCTTCTTTAAGATGCCTTTGCTTTGGTTTTTAACTCCATTCTAATAACATGTTGTCGTAAAAGAGATTTTAACATCTTATATGATATGTAACTCCTATAAAATGAATGGAGTAATTATAATATAAATAGAGTAATCAATACAATATGCTATGGTATAACTACATAAATGTTCTCCACTAACTCTATATATAGAATAATTTTCTAAAAATGATATTTCTCACTCTAACTTGTTGTATCATTGGCAAATTGATAGGTTCGGTGGTTCATTTTATAGACTTGGATGTTAGTTATCCAAATTATGAAGGTTCTAGCAAAATGCACATAAATCTTCCAAAAGTTCTAACCTGGTTGTCTTTTGAATTGAACCTCAATAAATATGTTGTAGATGGGAAAGTGGAGAATAATCAGGTTGTGGCTAGGGTTATCCATTCCACTCTAATACCATGTCGAGGTAGAGATTTTAGAGACTTATTCAGTGTATAACTCTTATTTATAAAGCATGGACACAGACACGGCAACACAAATATGATATGATATGGACAAAGCGATATGATATAATTACAAAAAGTAGGTTACGACATGCCATGGACACATCGATATATTTTATAAATTATTAATATGAAATGCCGTATAGGTTTTGTCTCATCCCCTATGGGATTATTACCAACAATATGAGTGCCCATCTAACAAGTCATTACCCTAGTAAACAACAAAAGAAACGAGTTTGTAGTTTATATGCTTTAATCGATTGATTAAACTTTATGTAACACCTTAAATATTTTTTGTTTAAGATAGTTAAATTTTTTTACTGATTAGTAAAACTCAAAAAAGCATATCGCAAGTAAAATACACTTCAACCTATGAGTATGCTCACACATATTCATAAATTTTGAACCCTATTGTTACCAAAATTTGTGAGATTCACAACTAAAGTCGCAGTAAATGATTTTTAAATCATTATTATTTACTTTTATTTGTCAACATGAAATCAATAATGTCCATAACGAATATACATGATGAAAATGATGACAAGTTCAAGAATCATCATTTTTTCTTACCCCATAGCACATCTACAAATTCAAGGCCATTATAAATTTAAAACTTAGTTATTTTGGAGAGTATAAAGTCTGAACTATATAAAATTTTGACACTTGAAAACAAATAATATTATCAACCATTTAAAATTTTGAAATAAATAATGTGCATGCTTAAAATTAAAAACAAATAATGTACATGTTTATAAAGTAAGAATTATTGAAAATAATTATGTTTGTGTTAAATTTTGAAAGATATGAAATAAATCGTCAGGTTATGCTAGTAGTTAAAGTCTTATAAATTAGGAGCAAGACGTGCCATGTGAGGTGGTCATGTGAGGTGAGATAGACCAGGTGGATAGGCTTTGATGATTAGATGGACGAACATCGCTTCGATGATCAGTGAAATAGAGATAGAGACAACTTCAATGACAAGGTTGATGCAAGTTGGCTTCGATGAAGATGAAAGGCAAGAGTGCAAGATGGTTAGTGCTATGGGTTTTCATGCGAATTAGACTTTATTATGATAGTTCATTTTATAGACTTGGGTGTTAGTTTTGCAAATTTGGATGATTTTAGCAAAATACAAGTAAATCTCCAAATTTTCTAGCCTTATTGTCTTCGGAATTGAACGTCAATAAATAAGGTGAAGCTGGGAAAGTGGAGAGTAAGGGGGTTTTGGCTAGAGTTATTAACTCCACTCTAATATCATATTGAGTTAAAAGAGATTTTAGCATCTTATTCAATATGTAAATCCTATACCATAAATAGAGTAATTATACTATAAATAGAGTAATCAATACAATATATAAGGTTATAACTAAATAAGCATTCTCCACTAATTCTATATATTGAGTAGTTTCCTAAAGATCATATCTCCCATGCTAACTTGTTGTATCATGGCCAAATAGACTGGATTGGTAGTTCATTTTATAGATTTGGGTGTTAGTTTTGCAAATTAGAAAGATTTTAGCAAAATAGATGAAAATCTCCTTGAAAGTTTCAACCTGGTTGTCTTTTGAATTAAATCTCAATAAATAAGGCCAGTGCTAGTTCTGGGGTGTGAAAATGGGATGATGCATGCATCTAGTTTTATTCATATATTGTAGAGAGCCTAGGATGTAGACATGGATATGACACTATGCAAACACGAGGCATGTCTATCATTGAAAATATAGGATACAGACACACAGTGGATAGAACATTATATATTTATATCTTTAAAATTAAAAATAGTGCATATAAATTAAATGAAATAAATAGAATAAACTTATAAAGTTATAGTAATGCTCTTTATTTTATAGGATACAGACACACAGTGGATAGAACATTTTATATTGCACAATAAGAATAATGATATATACAAACTATCAAATATCGATGCATGTTAATCTAAACCCTAGCCGAGCGTGTGAGAAAGGAAAAGTTCAGATGTGAAGATTTGCAAGAGAAGTGTTAGATGTAGAAATGAAAAATAGAAAAAGTGAGGTTCTTTTATCAAATTTTAATTAAATTTTTATGAAGTGAATGTCAGACAAGCACTTTTGATTTTTTTAATTAGACACTTGACAATTGTGTCGGACACTAGCACTGCATACCCCCTTAGCATTAGGTGTCAGCTCATCATAGCAGAGAGCTTATTTATGTGATTCCTATGACCTTCAATTATCAAAGGTGACGACCTAATCATTACATTACTTCAGACCTATTCACGGAGCTGGATATCTATAAACACTCTGCTGTAATCATTTAGAACAAATAATTTTAACTAGATTACAACATTTTGTGTTTGCCCAACACATTTACTGTCAGAGAAGATGGTACTGGATTCACATATAGCATATATTTTGGAGGTGCAGATTACATGAATGTTTTCTTGATCCTATAATATTGTATTTTCTTTACTTTATTTGTTTTAAATATTCTAATTATATAGTATAATGAACAAGTTCCTGAATTATGACTTTGACCTATATATTTAACAGACTTGAAAACTGCTCTGGGGAAGAAGCGCGGGGACGGCAAAGCTGCACCACTGCAACCTTTGACAACCATGCAAAGGGTTCATATTGGCAATTTGGTTATGAAATACGGAGATGACTACCAAGTAAACTTTCATTTCCTTCTTTCATTTTCTGATATACTTTGCTCATGCAATCATGAAGGTTCATCCCTTAAACTTAACCCAGTCCATACCAAAACACTTGGTATTTTTCAGGCCATGTTCAGGGATACTAAGTTGAATTCGATGCAGCATTCAGTTGCAACATTGAAGAAGCTCTGCCAGAGATACGATGTTCAGAGGAAGCATTATATTACATCTTAACAGATTGATATGTGAAGTTAATTTATCGAGATGCTTTAGAGTTTTTAATCCTTCCTGCATTTGATGCATGAACACTGCCTTCACTGGGTGGTGTTGTGTGCATATCTAGGGTTTAGACAGTTGGTTTTGTATTAGTAGATTTGGAATTTTAGCAATATCATCTCTTTGATATGCTGTGTTGCCAAACCTGGCTGTGGAGACAACGGTTAAGGTTGCCATAGGACTAATCTTAACTGATTTTTGAAGCAATGTGAGGACTGATTTTTGAAGGCATTTGAGTATTGAGTAGTTTGGTCTCTCTTTTGTGCTTAAGGGGTTATTTGTTTGCAAATATTTAGAATATTTGAGTATTTTAACTACATTGTATTTGGATTACTATAGGTTATTTGATTGATTGTAAAATAAATTTGTGAGATTATTTTTTAGGCATTTAGATGGTTGAAAAATACCTCTCGATCCCTATCTAGGACATAATGAGTAGCGTGGCCGCACACAACATATATAGCTAGAATGGCAGGCATGGTTGATGGAGCAATTTAGGAGAAATTATTTTGTGCGGATATCAGACCGTCCGGAGACGAATGAGAGCGCGTCACGTCATTTGATACACAGCGGTACATAGCATCGATACATAGCAAAAAAGTGACATGATGCTCTCTCATTCATCTTTGAATGCCGACGGCATCCACACAGAATAATCAATCGTAATTTTGAGGGATGATCTTAAAGGAGAGTTGGTTGTGAGGATAAGGTAAGCTATCATGTACTTCGAGACTTCCATGCGAGCATGAGCATGAAAGGAAATATCACTGAATAACTAGGCCATTTCATTATGTAGATTAGCCTACAATGCATCTTGTTTCTTGTATTGATCTTTGCATTATTTAGATGTACAATTTTTATTTGGGTGAGACTCAAATGTTTCTTGATACGGAACTCAACTTGGTCTGTTAGTTGGGAGCTTTAGTTGCTAATTAAGTAGTATTGGATTCAAGTTTTATGTATGTGATGTGTATATGAGTTTGTCTTAATTGGCCTAAATGTCAAAAAAAAAGTTTCTTGATAGGTTTGATTGGAAGAAAAGTTGATTTCAAGCTGAGTTTCTAATTGATTGAAACATATTAGTTTTACATTTTTAATCACTAATTATAATCATTATGTACATAAAATGATTCAAAATATATTAATAAGGGTGTATGGAAGTATAATAAAGAGCGTCTATGTGTGCTATGAAGGGTGATACCCTTTAGGTAAACTTTAATATGCTTAAGTTTTCACTTAAAAGGAATGACAATCTTTTTTATCGAGCGGGCTCGTGTTCGGCTCGATAAATTAGCTCGTGAGTCAATCTTGATGAGATAACATGTCAAGTATAAGCTAGTCTCAACTCGATTTGTTAGCTCATGAGTAAGCTCGTTTAAAAAATATTAATATAAAATATAATTGAAATATATTAAGATTCGATATTTTAAGTATAAAATTGTTTAAAATATTTAAAAGGTATATATCACTTTATTATATTAAGTGATTTTTTATTTTTTTTTATTTTCTTATTTTTTTTATCATTTATTATAAAAATTAATTAAATTAGAATTATTTTTTTCTTTCATAATCAATGAGCTACTCGTGAATTGAATCTAATTTGTAGAATAAAACTTGAGCTTATACTAGATTATTTAATCAAACTCAAGCCTAGAGATTTTATTTTACTTGAATAATATATAGGTCGAATTCATTTTGAATTTGTTTATTTATGTGCAGCTCGTATTAAGTTCAAAATTAACTCTAATTAATTATAAATTACTAAATTCTAACTTGTCTTAAACAAATGATAAAAATCAAAATAAACATATGAAAATTTTAAAATTTTATTGCTAAATATTATGATTACAATAATTAATCAGGTTTAAACTTAACAACTAATAATTTAATATTTCATATAGATTTGAATAAAAAGTATATATTAATAAATAAATATTTGACAATCCTGAGGATGAAGGTCAAATTATGAATGGGAAAATAATGCAAACACCTATGAGTCATCGTAGGAGACTCGTTATGCACAGGTGACACATCATCTACTAGCAAAGCTTGAAGATCACAACAAATGCAGAAGGACTACGACAAATGCAAGCGTCTATGAACTACTGCAGAAGATTCGTTAATGCGCGACAATCTACCTGCATAAAATAGCAAATGACATATAGTGTGATTGGCCTGTAAGCAAAAGCAAGAAATCTGTAGTAAAAACTACGGGCCACTGATAAATTGAGGTAGCAGATTTGCGATGCTAGGTTGTCACACCAAATAGATCAGTTTACTTGCAGACAACATGTGGAAGGTTCCTGATATGCCGTATAGTGTATCTACTGGCATAAATACAATCCTACAGGTTGAATGTTGACGAAAATGACAACATGTAGAAGATGAATGAGCCAAATTGCATTGTCACGCGTTGCTACACCACGCCATTGGATCCGTAACACTCGTAAGAGCGAACATAAGGTGTTTGTAAATTCCAAGATAAAATCATGTGTGCTCATCAGCAATGATCACTCACATAGCTGACCATATCTGAATATTACAAAACTACCCCCTTATGCATCGAAATGCACACTGCACATTCACATACATGCATACCTTTGCAATATATAGGATGCGTCATGCAAAAATGTCATTTAGCGAGTAAAATGCATCATGCATATACATGTTGTAATATACAAAATATACTACGCATATACATTCGAAATGTACTACACATATACAAGTGTACGACGCAAGCATATCATGGCTGCATGTAGTTAAGGATGAGTAGACATGTTACAAGCATCCTCACCTAACGTATAAATGTACCATATGCATATATATTGTTGCATGCAAAAAACACGTTGCAATATGCAACATGCATCATACATACATATTATATGCTACTGTATTACACTGTTGCGCAATATGCAAAATATCATGCAAGTATGACTAAGCAACATGTAAATGCAAAATACATTATATATGTATACATGAAGATAAACATATGCATCATGCAAAATACATATAAAAGTATATACCCACATGGGCCCCGACGAGCATGACGTATGTACACACGTGACGTCTGAGGATGTTACGCGAGTTAAGAAAATGAATTTAAGATTGGCCCCGATTCTTCTATATGAATAGATAGGAGTCGACACAACTCGAATGACGAAATAAATATACGATCACGGTAGTGACTAACATATTTGTTTGATGTATTCATATTAGACCTTCAATGTCTATAACAAGAAAAATTAACTAATAAATGTATAAAGCTGACAATGAACCAGATCCTCTGTCAACAAGTAAGCGGAGTCGACAAGATTTAGCGATGAAATGAAATTTCCCATAATCAACCCCGATGATGGCCGTGTTGACAGAAAATCTCAACCGAAGGGGACCCCAAATACTCAAAAATGCATCCAAATTTTCATAAAATACACTCAATGATGTCGATTTTTAAAATTAATATAAATAATTAAAATACTTATAGTTAAATACCCATCCACTTTTCATAATAGTTTGCCAAGGTGGACAAATCTAAAAATCACTTAAGCTCATAAATAATAAATATTTGTTCGCGAATATCACTAAGATTCATTCTCAATCCATCTCTTGCCAGTAAGGATGTGGCATGTGTCCTTTAACTGATGGTTTTACTATCAAATGGCACCACAGGTAAACAGTTATGATCGAGAAACTCTTATTGGGTGGTTTTGCCACCAAATGACATCATTATATTATGGCCATGATCAAAGCCTGTATGTTTTCCAATGACACTAAATCATTGAGCAATGAATCAATAGGATATGACTGATATGGCATAAAGCCCTATGTTAGCTAAGATGGATTCAAATTTATCCCCTTAGGCAAATATTCACACTAGGTCTACAAGGTACCCTTGGACGAAGGAACCCATGGCTGCCAATAAGGATTCTTCTTTCATGTTTGGTCGACTATCTCTTATAACTAAGTAGACTAGGGACCATGATGACCAGGGATGACGAAATCATAGGATCTTGATCGGGTCTATCATCGTTCCCCCCATCATCTGCTTTAAGTGTAAGGTGGTCAATTTCTAATTTTAAATGTTAAATTTTAAACACATAAACATGCTGCTACTATACTCCATATACTTTGTATATGTTTGACGACTAGCCTTAATTGAAAGTTCTCTCTCATTACCAGGAGGGATAATTTACTATAGAAGTCACGCCTATAGGAAACCTGAACTCAGATCATAAAGTCCTCACAAATTGAGGGCGAAATATTTGGGTAATGTCTTATTTAAAACCCAATCTACCTTATGAAAATTTACCTCAGAACATACTCGTTAAAACTCTCCTCAACGACCCGAAAAAAAGAGAAAAGTGACCACAGAGAGACCGGAGGAATTCGGATCCCACAAGATCACTAAAGCATATAGTAATATGACTGGAGTGAAAGTATAACTGAATGAACATAAGAATTAGTCAGATAATCATAACATTTGTAAACAAAAGTCATAAAGTTAAAATGAATATATTTGCAACAAGGATAAGGAAGAAATCTAGAGTCAAGTGCAGTCCTGTTAAACAATGCGCCATTATCCCAAAGTTGTATCCACCCATGAAGTTAAAATTGACATTAAAAAGACATAACGAGATAGTATTATCAAGAAAACATTATATGTGAGTTTAATACTATCTTTATTTCATTCAAAAGAAGTTTCAAGAAAAATACATGCATATGACAAAAAAATGCATCATACCCGAATTATGAGGAAAGTATCGAATTTCAAAAGTTAAAATTGTTGTCGCTGCCACCACCTACTTCAGTCATGCTATGGAGAAACTACCAGGATGACATGACAATAAAACCATGAGTTCATACTCTGCGTGAGTCTTCTGGTCTCATAACCAAACGAAACACTATGGATTGAGCCCTTCAAGCAAAGTAAGAACATAAGGGTATGGTGTCACTTCCAAATTTCGAACAAATTGTGTGTAGCCCTTTTCTGTGATACATGAAAAAAATTCTTTGGAAAGTAAATGACAAAGTAAGAACTTTTCAATTACTTATATTGAATGAATATTAATGTCATATAAATCTTATATCTAATGTGTCCAAGAAATAATACAATACTCGTGAAAAAACAGAATATGGGAAAATAAATAAAAGTCCATAAACAAGAGTAGAGAAGCAAACTAAACTGGACTCAGTTGGCAAACATCATTTCATATGATCAATGTACACATGGAGTGCGCATATAGCCAAAATAACACTCAAAATCAACACATAATTTTATTGAGTTATTGGGAAACTCAACATACAACTTGAACACAACTAGCATAAGGCTATGCATGACATGTAAAAAAGGAGGGTCGATGCAAAACATGAACTCATTCTTTTTTTTTTGTGTGTGGAATATTAAGGGTCTTAGCCCATATCATTCACTATAAAAAGGTAATTACAATAGAAACATATGAAGATACAGCTCACAAAAGAGCGATATTCCACCACAAAAAAAGAAAATGTAAGAAAATGAAAAAGGATGAAACAGGTGAATCAGCTAACCCCAACATAAAACTCAGAAACAAAAATTGCATCCCAATATTCATCTAGATTTTAGAAAGAAGCATGGGCAAAAAACTCTCCCTGTGACTAAAATGATCGTCCACCTGAAGGTTGCCAATACCATAAATAAAAAAATAAGTACCTGTCCATAACAATAACCATGGTAAGCGGCCATCTGGCAAGGGTTGCCAAGTCGACCAACAATAGGATGAGGAATGAGGATGTAAATAATTTATCATAGTCCTTCAGTTGGGGCTCAAAAAATCCATAAAAAAAGGTCCAAAAGATAGCTGAATCAAATGAAACCAGAGAGGCAACAATCAAAGACCTAGATCAAACAAACAAAAATAATAGCCCGCAGATGAAAGAAGCACGGTACAGTACTAGCAACCAAGAACCCAACAACAGAGAAAGGAGCAAATAAATAACTGAAAAATGCATTGCTAGCCATAGGAAGTGCCCAACTATGCTTTGCTTTTAGTCCATTATAAATGCAAATAAGAATACAACTCGGTTATGCTTTTCTCACATAATTAATTTTTTGATTGTTTTATTTTTTTCACTTTCAATTAAACTATTTTTTTCTTTTTCAGTAAATGCTCAAACCCAATGAATTTCACTCTTTCTTAAATCATTCATTAAGTTCTTTCACATATAGATCCAAATAAAAATTTTCATAACTTCCCCAACATATATATGATAACTACATAAACAAATAGCTGATTTAAAGGAATAATAACATAAACAAATAGCTATGTTGAAATAACCCATTTTGAATACCACATCTGATGAAAAAATTGATGAAATCATATAGTTTAAGTGTGACCCAATAGGTTGTGGCGGCTTATGCTACTAAAGAGTTGCAAAGGGGCTGCCGAATGGACCCAGAGGAAGGATGGTGCGCAAGCACGATGGAAGCAGGCGAGATGAGTAGGAGTAAAATGAGTCGATACGTCACCCGCTTGAGCAGGAGGTCATGGAGGCTCCCTAAATGGACCTAGAGGAAGGAATAAATGCAAGCATGACAAAAGCAAGAGGAGTGGGAGTAAAATGAGGCAATTAGGGCACGAAAGATTGGAGTGATAAGAGGTTTTAGCAGCGGTCATTACTGCTGCCTATACCTTCTTTTAGCGGCGGTTTACAAACCACCGCCAATAACTACTGCGGAAACACCCAAATTTTGGCAGTACTTTTAAGTATTAAATTTAATATATTCAATTATTTAATTATTTTTTCAAAAGTTTAAATACTTTTAACAATATAAAATAGAGATATTTAAAGTTTTAATATAATTAAATATTTGTTATGTTAGAAATGAATAAATGATACATGATATAATAAAATAGTAAATGTTTAAAATATTTAATAATAATAATAATAATATTTTTATTATTTGTTATTCTTAATCTATTGTTGTAAAATCATTATTCTAGACTAACATAAAGCTAATATTACCATTTTATAGTCATTATTATTTCTTTAAAGATGTAATGAATATTTATTATTATATTATATAATCATTATTGATGATATTTTATTATTATTTTTTCTAATTGTTCTCTTCTTTTACATTGATATAAAAATATTTGTAATAGCACCAAGATGTAATCCTCTATGATTTCTAAGATATTACACATCTATTTTAGCTCTTTATTAAATAGCTCCATATTTTTCTCTTATTGAATGATGCAAAAAATGTTAAAAAATAATATTTTAAGCAACCAAAGAAGCCTCAAGGAGGATCAAAGCAGGTGCTTCAGAAGAGGAAAAAATTCTGCATGTATTAGCTTATTCAAAATCATGATTAAGTATTTCGATTCTATTCATAATTTTTTTTTTACTTGGGAAGAGTTTTCTTAATTCACTGAAGATTTTTCTCATACACATAATTACATTATAATGACTTTGCATTTTGCTCAATTAATAAGCATAAAATTAACTGAAATGTACCATCTATTTGCAAACTGTTGTGAGAAATTTCTGTAGATTTCAAGTTAATGAATTCTACTGTGGAGAAGGTAACACTTTTCCAATGTATGATCAGTCATCACATTCTTCTTTTACAATGATGTTATGACACATTTCTTTGACATTTCTCTCCTTCAACTTAGCAACAATCTTTAAGAAATCCATTACTTTCCAGAGTGATTTCTTTCATAATTGTTAAATTCGACATATGAGACCAGATTATTGCATGGCATGATATTCTTCCTCTCCTTGCGTCTTCTCTATCTTGATCACACTACCATGCTTGAGAAAGTTTGAATACCAATAAGCAGAGAGCTTTGGCACTCTCTGACGCTCATTGTCCTCAAAGTTTACATGATATAGCCCAAAACTGCTTCTGTAGCCATCCAGTAGCTCAAAAATATCAAGAAATGACCAGACAGAGTAGCCCCTCACATCTGATCCATTCCTGTAAGAATTTGCAATCCAAAGGATTATTATTTTGAACAAGCTTGATGATAGACTATTTATTCTATATTTCAGCAGTTGATAGTTCTTAGTTCTTTAAAAGTTACCTGATAGCCTCAAGTGTGCTTCCAATATAACCACTTAGAAAGGATATCCTATCAGTGTCATTGAGCACGTCTTTGACACCCAGGCCATAACCTATTTATTTGCAGTCTTTTCAGTAATAACTCTGGTAATAAGCCATATCAGTGCAACTTAGGAGCAGATTGTCATCTATTTTAGGCAGGATTTAAGCATGATTTACATTAAATCATGCTAAATAGAGTTTTGGGGACTTTAAATCTTAATGATTTGATTACTCCCGTTTCAGGTCTGTTAATGCTAAATTCATTATTGTTAAAATCCCATCATTCACAGGATTTAATGCATTTCAGAATTTCTCCTACTTACAAATGTTAAATCTTAAAACAAATAGCTGAATAATCTATCACAATTTAGAAAGATTTAATAGTTACAATGTCAAACAGTTTTTCAGGATTAAAATCTCTTAAGATTCATTAAATTTGGATTTAAGAGATTTAGTAAATCCTTCTTAATACAAAATTTCGCTGGTTTCTAAGTACAGTTATTCCCTACAGATAATTATTTTCAAGTTTCAGTGCTCTCTACAGTTTGTTTTGCAATTCTGAGATTTGTGATGCTTTCTTTGATATAGTACATGAAATCCTCCCTAATCTATCAGTTTTCTCTCTCTTTTTTTTTTTTATCCACCAAGTTTATAAAAAAAGAAAAGCTAGAACAAACTTTTCTAGATTTTTCATGAACATACCATTCTCTTGAATGTAGACGGGGGGATTTCCATAGGAATCTTTGAGATATTTGAGCATTTTCAGCAGACCTGTAGGATTATTTGGTATGTAACTTGGTGGAATAAACTGTTCGTGAACAGAATTTATTAGCCAGAGCTCCATATAATATATCACCAAAAACTAAATTAATGGGCTTGCTAAGCCTTACCTGATCAATTGGTGGCTCATCCTTTGAACCTGCACCAGCTTCAATTAGTGTTTTTTTTTTCCATAATCAATATTGTTAAATATATATGTATAAAGCGACGAAAAATTGATTAACCAAAAAGAGATTATTGAAAAAATCACTATGTGAGGCCAAAGAATCAAGAGGCCCACAAAATAAATAGAAGGGGCATATATCAAATAAAAACCAAAAAGAGCAGTAAAATGGAAGGAAAAAAAACTGGGACTCCAAAACAAACAAAAATAGATGTAACTTCAAATTAGTCATGATTAGTCCTCAAAAATGACAAATCAAATTTGATAGAATTATTAACAGAGAATCTTATTAGCCTTTCTTTTTATTCCTTCCATGATACTTATGAGAATGGAATAAAAGAAAATTATCATTCTGAATGGATTCATCATCATCAGATCTGAGAAATTTATTTGCAAATTCATTAAGAGGATTAGAACAAATATCTGACTTTCTACTCTATGATGAGAGAGAATCCCAGAATCAATAGTATCATATAAATAAAAACTCAAGCTTGAATCTGACCTGTGAATTTGACAAACATGTCAGCATTAACATCCCGGAGACCTGTCTTGGGAGGATCCGAGTTATCAACCACAAATGATGCGAAGTAATAATTGATACCAATGAAATCAAAAGCACTCCTCACTTCTTGAGATTCAGTTTCACTGAAAGTTGGGAGCCTTGAGCCTGCATTTTTCCTCATGATCTCAGGGTAATCCCCAAAGATCAGCGGGCTCATAAACCTGAAGGCAACTTGTTCTCAGTAATTTCACACATACGATGTTAGTAAACAAGGATTAACTCACCATCCTATTGTGAAATCCATTGCTCTTTTGGATGCTATTGAATCTTTTATGGAGTTTGTCAATGGAGAGAACCACACTGCGTACAAGTTGATGCCAATCTTTCCTTTTTGTATAGGCTGATGCACAAGTCAGCAATAGTTGAATAACATATGAATGCATTTCATATAAAATCTGGTTTTTTTGCTGATGCTTAAATAGTGGTTATTCTGACTAATCATTATGATTAGCCTTATCGTTAACTATTTGTGATTTCGTGTTTTAATTAGAGGATAACTGTATGCCTGTTGGCTATACTGAGACAAATAGCTCATTGGTCCTCTTTTACTTGGGTATTAATTGGTATATATTCTTTTATTCCAAGGAAATCGAGGCATGGCTAGAAACTATCTGGATCCAGGTTCAGTTCAATCACTTTATTCTATAAAAACAAACAGATTAATACATGATTGGCCTTTGAAGATAAAAATGGATGTTTAGAGTACCATTTTGGGTAGCTTTTTTTTTTTTTTTTTTTCCGAAGAAAATTATGCTAGAAGAACATCCTTACAAAATTTTTGTTGAGAACAACAACAACATCAAGCCTTTATCCCATTGCATGAGATCAGTTACATGTATCCTTTTTCTCTGATAAAATAAAATTGTCCATAAATACTCCGATGATGGTCGTGTTGAATGTAAATCTCAACCGAAGGGGACTCTAAATATTGAAAAATGCCTCCCAAATTCCCATAAAAACTCAAAACTCAAAAGTCACAAAAACCTAAATATTTAAAATAAAAATAAAAACACTAAATTACTTGAAGCAAAATCTATCTATCATTCGCAATAATTTGTCGAGGTGGACAAATCTGAAAGTCACTTCAGCTCACAAAGAGCAATTGTCCAAATGAGAATATCACTAGGATTCATTCTCAAACTGTCTTTGGTTAGTAAGGACGTGACACATGTCCTCTAACTGTAGGTTTCAACATCAAATGACACCACAGACAAACGGTTATGACAGGGATCCTCTAACCAGGTGATTTTGCCGCCAAATGATACCATTAAATTACGATCATGGTCAGAGCCTGTATGTTCCCCAACAGTGTTAAATCTTTGAGTAATGAATCCATAGGATATAATCGATAGGGCACAAAGCCCTTTGTTAGCTAAAGTGGATTCAAATTTATCCCCTTAGACAAACATTCACCTCAGGTCTACAAGATACCCTAGGAAGAAGCAACCCATGGCTACCGATAAGGATTCTGTCAGGTTGGGTCGAATATCTCCTCTGACTAAGTAGACCATAGATCATTATGGCCCGGGAAGATGGAACCATAAGATCTTGATTCAGTCTATCATTATTCCCCCGACCATCCGCTTGAAGTGCAAGGTGGTAAATTTTTAATTTTAAAAATTAAATTCTCAAACACCAAATCATGCTGCTACTATATGTCGGATACTACGTATCTGTTTGACGACTAGCCTTAATTGAAAGTTCTCTCTCGTTATCGGGAGGAGTAATTAACTATAGGGGCTTGTGCTTATATAAAACCTGAACTCATATCATAAAGTCCTCGCGAAATGAGGGCAAAATCTATAGGTAGTATCTTATTTAAAACCTTGTTTGCCTTCTAAAAACTTGCCTTAGAACATAAACATTAAAACTCTCCTCAATGATCCAAAAAAAGAGAAAAGGGGCCGCGGAGAGAACGGGGCAAGAATTTTCGGAGCCCACAATAGTTAAAAGAGCTAGTGCATTAACTGGGATCATTTTATTGAGTTTGGATCAAGGTTGGCTCAACCGACCCCAACCAATCCTAAACGCATATTATTTCAGTAAAAAACATTTAAATTTTTTCCACTAGGGATTTGATATAGGATTCAACCTTACAATTATGTCATTAAGAAAGCAATGCTGAAGATAGCTTCTGGTATCTTGAAATCCCTTTACTTGATGCACACTAATGCTAGCTGTAATGCAACGGATCTTTCACCGTCTTCTATAAAGATCTTTTTCTGTTAGCTTAGGGGCTGTTTGGCTACCAGTTGGATTTACCTAAGTAAGATTTAAGCTTCATTTATGATAGTTTTTTTATTACTTTTTAAAACAATTTTTAGTAAAAATATCTTAAAAACAGCGAAAAAATAGTGGCCAAAAGCTCTCCAAAACAAAACCTTAGTAAATCATATAAATTAAGTTTGTTGTAAATTTTGAGGGATTACTACTCGAAAACTGTTTAGCGTGATAACAGTGATAATTGTTGAATTTGATAATTTATTTCAGAAATTAAGAGTTATGAGATGATGAAATTCTTAAATCTGTTAGATTATAAGAATGATGAGATTTAACAAATTTAAAATTTAATCAATAATAGTGCTGAAGGAATTTATCAAAGTAGTAGAATTTAAAGTCTCCAAAGTACTGTGGCAAGATTTAGGCAGGATTCCTCAATTACTCATCTTTGCTCATCAAAGCAGTATTGAATGAATTCATGACATACTTGATATCTTGTTCGGTATAACTTGACAACTGCGGCATGAGCCAATAACATAATGTGGGCAGCTGCATATGGCTCAACGGTAGAATTGCCTTCCCTACAACTGTACCCGAAGGGATATGAACATCGATGAGGAGGAAATCCACCATTGTCAAAGGAGGCAATAGCATTGATGTTGGGCTCAGCCATGGTGGTCCAATGGAAGACTCGATCACCAAATTCTCTGAAGCAAACGTCAGCAAATCCTTTGAAGTCGTCACTGTTTAAAACCCTCTGTAGTTAGATAAATTACAAGTAGCTTTCATTCTCTACTTTCAACAGATATATATTGGGGAAAAAAGAAAGAACGAAATTTACATTATTCTTGGGCTTAGCCAACCTCCATACTCATCTTGAAGAACTTGAGGAAGATCCAAATGATGGAGTGATGCATGCGGCTGAATTCCTACTCAATAGATAGAAAAAAAAAACTGAAATCAAAATACACTGCTAACTTTCATGTAGGATGAGATTCGCTAGTGAATTTTGATTCTATGCATAAAGTTTATGATTGTTCCGCGTATAGTTAATTGATATGATAGATTGAGATAATATATTCTGCAACTTGTAAAATCTTACCATGTTTAACGAGCTCATTGATAACATTGTTGTAATATTCCAAACCTTTTTGATTAACTGCTCCTCTCCCACCTGCAAAAGAAGTGTCCCCGAAGATACTTGTGCTTTAAAAACTGCGCCATGATATTAAAAAAAGGGAAAAAAAGTTGTCATTTTATTAATGCGTACCTATGGAAAAATTCATCCTTATGTTAATAGTTTTATTAATTTCCAATTATGAATCCCTAGTTTATATCCAAATATGCCAACAGCCTGGCTTGATCAAGCTCAATCTGCATTGAGGCGAGGAAAGTTAAACGTGCACTCTTCTAAGGCCAACAAGCACTGATCAAGGGCCAATGGCCACAAGTCAAAGGTAAATGTATACTCTCTAAAAATTCTTTGGAAACTCTCTAATGACTCTCCAAAAACTCTCTAAGGACCCTTTAGGAAATCTTCATGGACTCTCCAAAAAATCTCCAAGGACTCTCGAAACTCTTCGTAAACTCTCCAAGAACTCTCCTAAGACTCTCGACATTTAATATGAACTCATCAAGTTCATGGTGAGCTTACTAGACTCATGTTATGACTCGCCCACATATGTTTATTCGTACAACTTTTCTTGTAGTCCTTTTTTTTCTTCTTGTAGTCCTATAATCCTATAAAAAAATGGTCATAGGACAATTTCAGGGGAGGAGGACGGCATTTAGAAGCACTTGGATTTAATAATAAAATCCTTATAGTCTCCCCCTTTTTCTCTCTTGCACTTCCTCTCTTTTTCCCTCTATCTAATGTTATGTTTTGAGCCTTGTAAGTCCTGAAAGTACTGTTCTAGTGTTGCTCATAGACAAAATTAAATTCAATACCTATGAAATAGAAACATACATATATATATATATATATATATATATATATATATATATATATATATATATATATATATATATATATATATATATATATTCATTTGGCCAATTTGTGTACCTTTTTTATGATAAATAAAAAAATCTAAGCCCATGTAGGTCATTATGAAAGTTTTGAGCTGAAAAGTGTAATAAATCAAGGGATAGATCAAATGTAATATGGGTATAGAGAAAGAAATGATTTGCATAAAATAACTTTAACACATCAAAAATACTAACAAAAATGGCTACTTAAAATGTATATTCATATCTAAGTATTTAATCAAATGTCAATATTAGAGTATGAGTATCTAAAAGAATCTTCGCAAGATAAAAGATAACTAAGGTTTGTAATAAACATTCTTGAAGGATAGTTCCATACTGGAGAGTAGTCTGGACCAAGAGATGGAGAATCTGTATCCTTCTAGGCCTGCAATACTCATGAGCTCAATATCCTCCTAATAAGAAAGAAAATTTCAAAGTTAGCATAGGTCACTCTAAAGCATAAAAGAAAATAAAAACATTATCATTTTAATATTTTGATATGATATGCATAACTAGTAGGCAGTATTACATCATTAACTGTCTTTTATAAAATTTTGTGCTACATTTTTCGAGTAGCTAGATGGGCTAAGTTATTGTGTTGGCTAAAGGTGGAAATGAAAATAAAATGTACAATTCATTTCATAGTTAAATAATGTTGAAAATAGCGGCCCATTTCTATTAGAAATTATTAAATAGAGGCTATCTCAAAGCCTTAAATGGAGACTACCAAGAAATTTACCATGAAGACTATAAAAATCTCTAACAATGGTTGATTATTAATGTTGAGAGACGAGCTTTTCTCTATATAAACTCATGTTATCTTCACTTGTAAAATATCCCACAAGTAACTCTTCAAACTTGTAATAGCTTCTATATGAGTGAGGATCCTAGTTTTACTTTCTCGATATTATAGTGAGTTTGCTATCTCCCGTGTGGGCAAATTGTTCAACCATATTAAACCCTTGTTTCTTGTGTGTTTGTTGCCTTTCCTTCTTGAATTCGGAGGTCTGCATAACAAATTAGAGTTTGCAATGGAGAAGCCAATAATTCTCCATAATGGGAGTAAATAAATTAATTTTATTATCTAGTGGGAGCATAAGTTGAATATTTATTTTTGACTATCAAATTGTGGGGACTTATTAACATATATCTATCATATTTTAAAAAAATTGTCCTCTCATACCCCCATTTAAATCCTCCCTTTAGAATTTGTATTTTATTGTTTACTTGCAACTTTCCCCCTTTTTATTTATTGGGAAAGATATTAATGCTACTTCTTTTAAATCTTTGTGGGAATCTTTAATTGATATTTTCTTAACTGAAATATGTCATAGATAGTGCTACCAAATTTCCTAACCAATTAAGATAACTTTCATTCCTGAATAAATATCCTCTCATTTTCTGTCCAACTTGGAGTGATTCACATAAGCTGGTCACCAAAATAAATAATAATAATAATAATAACAATAATAATAATAATAATAATTATTATTATTATTATTAGTGGTAAAGGCTATATTCTTCTATTATACTATGAAGTTCATTTTTTTTCCAAAAAATAGAGGATTACACCCAGATTTCTTTGATATGTCGAAATTTACAAATAGATGATCAAAGACAAATTGTAAAAGCAAAGAACACCAGCTATCCAAGCAAGAGCAGGAGGTTAAAAAAATTACAAGATATTTCTTAAACCTTTGAGAACCAAGCCAACAAAAGAGAGGAGGCATAGAGAAATAAAATGATCGAGAATAGCCATCTAGGTACCATCCCATCGGCAGAAGAGAAAGAAGAAATTGAGAGAAACAAAAAACAGTGGGGTTGCACCAAGAGTGAAACCAATGTTATCCTTGTTGTCATCATAGGTGTAAGGAAAGAAGTGTATATATATTTTTAAAGCAACAACAACAGATGCATTGCACCTCAAAAGTTTCAGGAGACTCCATTTAACAATAAGGAAGATAAACATCTTTGCCAAAAAACAAATCAAGAACTCCCAATTATTAGTGTATAAAAATATATCTCCAAATATAGCCGGTGTGTCAAAAATGAGATACCCCACAAGCAAGAAAGGTTATTCATCGATAAAACCAAAAGCACAGTGGGCTCCAAAAATTTGCGCTCTTGCCTCTCGGTGACCCTTCCTTTTTTGGCTGGCGATAAGAGTTCTAACGAGTTTAGGTTCCGGGGTAAATTTTCATAAGACAGATTGGGCTTTTAGAGAAGACACTACCCAAAAATTTCACCCTCATTTTGTGAGGACTTTATGATCTGAGTTCTGGTTTCCTATAGGTGTAAGCCCCTATAATGAATTACCCCTCTTGATAATAAGAGAAAATTTTCAATTAAGGCTAGTAGTTGAACAAATACATAGTATCTAACATATAGTAGCAACATAATTAGATATTGAAAATAAAAAAAATTATCACCACACTTAAAGCGGATGGTGGGGGAATGATGATGAACCTGATCAAGATCCCATAGTTCTGTCGTCCTAGCTCATCATGGTCCGTAGTCTACTTAGTCAGAGGAGGTATTCGACCAAACCTAACCGAAGGATCCTTGTCAGCAGCCATGGGTTGCTTCATACAAGGGTACCTTGCAGACTTAGGGTGAATGTTTCTTAAGAAGACATATTTGAGTCTATCTTAGCTAATAAAGGGCTATGTGCCCTATTGATTATACCATATTGATTTATTACTCAAATATTTAGAGCCGTTGGGAAACAAACATGCATTGGTCATTATCGTACTTTAGTGGCACCATTTGCTCGTAAAACCACCCTATAAGAGGGCCTTAGTCATAGTCATTTATCTATGGTGTCATTTGGCAACGAAACTACTGGTTTGAGGATGTGTGCCATGTCCTTACTGGAAAGAGATTATTTGAGAATGAATTCAAGTGATATTCTCAACTAGACATTCGCTCTTTGTGAGCTGAAGTAATTTTCAAATTTATCCACCTCGATAAACTATTGCGGATGGTGGATGAATTTTTTACTTTAAGTGTTTAGGTGATTTATTTCAATTAGATATTTGAATTTTTTGAAGAGTAATAGATTTGAAATTTTTATTTAAACTTGAGCCCTGAAAAATTAACTTTAAGATTTAGAGGCATTTCTATAAAATTTGTGTGGATCCCTCCGGTTGAGATTTGCATTCAAAACGGTCATCATCAAGGTTTTATGGGTGTTGTTATTTCATTTGTTGAACCTTATCAACTCTATTTGATTGCAAACAGCGGATCATATTTAGCTCCTAATTTTTAGAGCTATCGTATAGATATCAGAACTAGAATATTTTTTTTAATATGTGAATTTTCTTTGTAAGAGACCTTGAAAGCCTAATATGAATGCATACATTTTTTTGACCTCATAACGACTCAACGATATTTTTACCAGCTCTCCATATTTTGCTACCTCCAAATTAAGGGACACACAAATATTTATAATCAACGCTCAAATAATTTGAATCATTTAAACTGGACAGGACCCCTTAATTTTTCACATTTGTGGGTTTTTCACATAAATTTTTGACCATTTCAAAATCCTTAAAACATGATAATTTAAATAGGAAGAAGCCATCAAAAAGTCATAGCATATAAAAGGCATCTCTGAGTTTCCACAGTCTATTAACAACCAACAAAAGATTGTCATAAAAAGTTTGCTTACCAATAGCGTAGCCCATTATCACTGTCATCCAAGGTTTAGCACCTTCATCAACTTCTTCATCTGAGAAAGTAACTTTTTCCATGAAACATGAAATATAGTAAACAAAGAAGCAAGAAGAGTTGGGGAGATGAGTAGTAAGGAGGAAGCTTTTTTTTTGGGTTTTGGGGGGGGCTCATTCATTAGCATCATTTAGTACAAGGGATTTTCTATTGTTAAGCTATTGATAAAAGGGGAGATCAATGGAGAAAGAAGTAGAAACTAAGTTAGGGATGAAGAGGAGTGCCTATGGAGGAAATCTGACATAGTGGCAGGGGTGCATTCGGGGTAAGGTGCACTCGCATGCAAGGTTTTAAAAATCAAATCAGATTAGCTGGTTCAACCGTGAACCGTTTATGAGGCCGGTTCAATCCATCCTAAAAAACTACTTTTGCATAAACTATGATTGAACTGACTAGAACTGTTGGTTCAACCGAGGAATCAGTCCAGTTCCTTTGAGACGACCAATTCAACTGTTGAATTATTTAAATAATTAAATAAACAAAACTTAAAATATTAAGGATAAACTATTAAATAAAAATCAAAATTTAACAAGTTAATTTAAATTTAAGATACTTAATTTTTTAATAAGCATGAAAAGCTAATAATAGTTATTCATTTAAAAATATCAATCAAGCATCTTCACATGGCCCCATCACTCTGTGTTAGTTCTTAATATATGCAAACCCCAAAAATTATATAAATAATAGTAAAGGAAAGTTTCTAAGTGATGTAGGACTAAATGAATAAGTTGAGGTTATCAAGTTCACAACATATATATTTGTTGCGTCCTGGAGTATTCGCGGCGGTAAAGAAATATAAAGTTTAATGTTTTAGCTTTGTATGAAGATCCAGCACACAGTCAGATAAAAGAGATGGTAGACACTAGAGTTTTATATGTGGAAACCCCCTGAAAAGGGGAAAAAATCACGGGGCCTGGCCCAATTTGAATGAATCCACTAGCGTTTGCAATGAGGCCCTTTCTTGGGGGGAAGGCCTTAGTTTGATGTAGCAAATATACATCATGTAGAGTGTATTACATGGTGAAAATTGGAACAATCAGAATTGATATGTTCGTTTGGTTGGCAGGATCATAGTTGGCTGGCAACGGAGGTTGGAAAGATCGTATTTAGGTGACGATGGTTGGAAGGTCCATAGTCGGCGGGCGACGAAGGTCGAAAAAATTATTGTCGAGCGACGGAGGTCAGAAGGACCATGCGGGCGATGGAGGTCGGAAAGACCGTAGTTTGGCGACAGAGATCGAAAATACCGTAATCTAACAACGGAGGTCGGAAGGGCCGTAATCGGCGGGTGACAAAAGTTGTAAAGACCATTGTCTGGCGATAAAGGTCGGAAGGACCGTAGTCGGTGGGCGACGAAGGTTAGAAAGGCTGTAGTCAGGTGACGGTGGTCGAAAGGACCATAGTCGGTGGACGACGAAGGTCAAAAAAAATAATAATCAACAGCTAGGTGGAAGTCCGGCATTAGTTATTGGGTGGGAAGAAGTCCAGCGTCAATTGGTGGTCGTGAGTAATTCCGACGACAGTTGTGGGCCGGACGGAGGTCCGGCAAAATTCCAACGACAGTTGGTGGCCGGGCGGAAGTCCAGTGTTGGGTACAAGTCCGACAAAAATTCGACGATGGGCAGAAGTCTGGCGTCGAGTAGAAGCCTGACGAAAGTCCGACGACGGGTAGAAGTCCAGAAGGTAGTCGAGGAGGAGCTTCATGGCAAGAGAAATCTCTGATTTATCTTCCTCTCTTCTCTTATTTCACTTCTTGCTTCCTTGTTTGGCCCCCCCTCCATGAGAAATAAGAGGTCTATTTATAGTTTTCTGAGAGTGGCTTGGCCAATAAATAAGAGGGAGATCAAGGATAATTTGGGAATGGTTTGGATGGACAGCCGATGCTAATTCCCTTAATCATGAACTATTTATTAGGCATTTGAATGTCTTAATGATATTAGAATTTGGCGATCTTAGGCTCGTTGGATTTGTCTCGTCGAGCCGCTCGATTTGACTATAAGTATGTCACGTTTGGAAAACGTTTGGTCATCCAATTTATGATTTGAACTTCAAAGGATGTTCTTAGTCTCTGATTTGGACCCATTTGGGCTCGGATTGAGTCGAATTTGGTGTCGTTGGGTTCGTATTTTTGAGACGTTCAGTTCGACTATAAGTTTGCTGAAATCAAAGTTTGGATGATCTCAAATTTAATTTTGAAAGTTTCCAACTTGATTTTGCCTCGAGATTCGTGCCCGATCAAAATAATTTTTGATGATAAATTAGTTGCCCTCCTATTTTCGGACGTCGAAGCCTGTAGAATTTAAAAATATATATCACAAATTTTGATATATTTTTTTGGCAAATTGAAATTCCAAAATATTTGAAAGTGTCCTAAATTGATTATAGAGGTTCTATTAAGCTTTAAAAGAGCCCAAATTGAATCCGGAACATCAAAAAATAGTTTCAGGGATCCAAAAAACATCCAATTTGGATTGTTCGGGCCATTTTTTCTATTTTTCTAGTTGCTACAGTACCACATAGCTACAGTGCCGCAGATCTCCCTACGCTACAATGATTTCACTATAGTATTTTTTGCATCATCACCAACTTCCATTCTAAGTTTGCATCATCGCAGCTATAGTACGTGCTACAGTATTTTCTGCAACAGTGCACCCGCTACAGTGTTATGCTATAGTACCGCCTTTGTATTTTTTTTGGTGTATGTGGTAGTGGGCCCACGCCCCACTTTGTTTTTTAAATAAAGGAATTCTGAAAATTCTATAAGGGGGCCCAAAAATTTTAAAAAGCTTCTAGAAGAATTTTGAAAAAATTCAAACAATTTTGGAGGCAAAATTTCCCCCAATTTATGAATAATTTTCCCCCTTTTTCATCCTATAAATCCCCCCCGGGGTAAGAGAAAAATTGCTCCTTCTCTTATCTTCTCTTCTCCCTCTAACTTTCTTACAGTTGAGGCCTTCCACTATCTTGTATAGGCGGCATCCCCTATCAAGAACAAGTGCCCCTCTCTTTTATAGAAGTTAAAATTTTTCAGTCTTTCCTTCCTTCTTCCCCATTTTACTTCTTACTTGAGAGGCTTTGCATTATTTTCGATAGGTGGCATCCCCTATCAAAATCCAATGCCCCTCTTTAGTCTTGAAGGAACTTTTCTCCTCCTTCCTCTTTATTCTCCTCTAATTTTCTTCTTACATTAGAGACATTCCACTATATGAGATAAGCGACATCTCCTATCAAGCTTTAGTGCCCTTCTTTTGTGTAGAAGAAATTACAGTGAGAATTTATTCTCTCGATAGACAACTCTAACAGAAGAAGTTCACAGCCTCTTACATGTGATGGTGATTTGAGAAAATCTGGTGGTAATTATACCCGAGAGGAGAACCAGTGATTGTTAGTAGATAGACAGAATTATTGATGATGTTTGAGCGGAAGCCCATCGACGATCGACGATCGGGTTGAAATCTGATGTAGATCAATGGTCTGGTGGAGAGTTGAAGGAGATAATTGGAGGCTGTGCAGCTAATAGTAGTTGAGTGAGAAGTCGATGATGGCTATGAGGTGAAGGGGCAATGACAGACATCAAGAGAAAGACAGGTGATGGAGGGTGTCATGTAGCATTATGTTAAAGATAATATGCATGCATTCTGACGTGTGCAGATATCAGACATCCTTTCTTTGAAGAAGAAGTTGTAGGAGATACTTGTACGGATGATACTGGTGTAACTTTAATTTTAGCTTCTTACAAAAATGAATATATATTTGAACTTGATGTGGAATATATATAACTCCAATGATATTGTATATAAAGTTGAGATTATTATATGAGCTTGATGCTTATTTTTCATTTAAAATGAACTTGTCCTCCAGAGAAAACTAAGTTGTTTATGCATGCTTTGATATATTACTCCATGTGCCTTTTAAGGATTTTTAGTCTGCTAAGGTCTTCATATGAGTGATGAATTTATCAACCACTTACTTTCATGAAATCTTTCAAGAGAAAATGTTGTCCATTCAGAATATTGCTCGATGCCGTTAATAGGTTGAGAGAAATCCACAATGGATATTTGACCTATATGAGGTTATTTGTCAGAGCATTATTCGATGACGTTAACCTTTATGAAAGAGGTCGAGAAAATCCACCAATGATGTATGATCTATCTGAGGTTATTTGTCAGAGCATTGCTCGATGGCATTAACCTATGTGAAAGAGGTCGAGAGAATCCACCAAGGATGTATGACCTATCTGAGGTTATTTGTCAAAGTATTGCTCGATGACATTAATCTATATGAAAGAGGTCAAATGAATCCCCTTGAGATTGATCATCTAGTGATTGAGACACAATAAAGATTATGTATTTTTTGAATCAAGAATTTTATTATTTGATTGAGATACACATATGATGTTTAACCTATCTGAGGTTGTATATCAGAGCGTTGCTCGATGACATGAACTTATATGGACGAGGTCGGATCGAATCCCCCTAGATTGATCATCCAGTGATTGAGACACATCAAAGATAATATATTTCTTGAATCAAGAATTTTTTAGAATTGATTGACATCCTCTTACGATGTTTAACCTATCTGAGGTTGTTTGTCATAGTGTTGCTCCATGATGTGAATCTATATAGAAGAGGTCAGATCGAATTCCCCTGAGATAGATCATCCAGTGATTGAGACTCATTAAAGATTGTATAATTCTTGAATTAAGGATTTTGAGATTTGATTGACATCCTCCTAAGATATTTGACCTATACAAAGTTGTATGTTAGATCGCTGCTCGATAACGTTAATTTATATTGAAGAGGTCGGATCGAATTCCCCTGGGATTGATCATCTAGTGATTGAGATACAATAATGATTGTGTATTTCTTGAATCAAGGGTTTTTGAGATTTGATTAACATCCTCCTAGGATGTTTGACTTATCTAAGGTTGTATATCAGAGCGCTGCTCGATGAAGTTAACCTATATTGAAGATGTCAGATTGAATCCCCTTGGGATCGATTATATCTTGATTGGGATCGGACAAATATCGCGTGTATTCTGAATCAAAAGGTGAATGAAGTCCTATTTTTAGATCGTTACTATATTTTTGAGGTCAAGATTAAAACCTTGTCGAAGGAGTAGAAGTCCAGCTAGGGACTGTATAAAGCTTATAATGTACTGGAAGCATCATTGCATTTGGTAGAAGCTTATGAAAAATAGTTTTCCAAGATATCATCTTGAATGTTGGAAGCATTGGAGATCTTTTTGACCATGACTACAATCAATGTTGCCCCATAGTCCGCATCTGATTCCCATGAAATTTATATAGTAATGACTGATGTCAGGACATTGACATAAACGACCTTTTGAGGTTAGAGCAAAAATTGCCCACCCCCCCAATCCCTTCGGTTAGAAATGATGTCCCTACAGACGGTGCCAAACTGTTGCGTCTTGGAGAATTCACATCGGTAAATAAATATAAAGTTTAACATCTCAGCTTTGTACGAAGAGCCAACATACAATCAGATAAAAGAGAGGGTATATAGTTCATAAGAAACACCAGAGTTTTTTACGTGCAAAACCCCTGAAAAAAGGGGAAAAACACATGGCCTAGCCCAGTTTGAATGAATCCACTAGTGTTTGCAATCAATTACAAATGAGGCCCTTCTTTAGGGGGATGGCCTTGGATTGATGAGCAAATATACATCATACAGAGTGTATTATATGGTGAAAATTGGAAGAATTAGAATTGATATGTTCGTTTGGTCGGCAGGATCATAGTCGGCTGGCGACGGAGGTCGGAAAGATCGTATTCGGGTGACGGTGGTCAAAAGGATCATAGTCGGCGGACGACAGAGGTCGAAAAAATCATTGTCGGGCGACGGAGGTCGGAAGGACCATAACTAGCCGGCGACGGAGGTCAGAAAGGCCGTAGTCTGGCGACGAAGATCAGAAAGACCGTAATATGGCGACGGAGGTCGGAAGGACCGTAGTCGAAGGGTGACGAAAGTCGTAAAGACCATTGTCTGGCGACTGGGGTCGGAAGGACCGTAGTTGGCTGGCGACGAAGGTCGGAAAGACCGTAGTCAGGTGATGGTGGTCAGAAGGATTGTAGTCAGCGGGCGACGAAGGTTGAAAAGACCGTAGTCAACGGCTAGGTGGAAGTCCGGTGTTAGTTATTGGGAGGGCAGAAGTCCAGCGTCCATTGGCGGTCGAACGTAATTCCGACGACAGTTGTGGGCCGGGCGGAGGTCCAACAAAAGTCCAACAACAGTAGGTGGTCGGGTGGAAGTCCGGCGATGGACAGAAGTCCGACATCGGGTAAAAGTCCAACGAAAGCCCGACACCGGGCAGAAGTCCAGGAAGTAGTCAATGAGGAGCTTAGTGGCAAGAGAAATCTCAAATTTCTCTTACTCTCTTCTCTTCTTTCCATTCTTGCTTCCTCTGAAATCGAAGTTCGAATGGTTCCGAATGTAATTTTGGAAGTTTCCAACTTGATTTTGCCTCGAGATTTGTGCCCGATAAAAATAATTTTTTATGATATATCAATATTATATATATTTTTTATGATGTAAATAATCTTTTTTAATTAATAATATTTAATTAATTTATTTATACATTATAAAAAAATAATTTTTATGTATTTATTAATAATAAATTATTTAACATAAATGACTTATAAATGTAAATTTATAATATAAATTTGATATATACCCTATAGATGTTAATTATATCTAAGCATACAACATAAATTAATAATAATTTGTATTAAATTTATAAGGTTATATGTAAACTAAATTTATATTAATTGTGAATCATATTTAAAATTGAATGTATTTAAATTTAAATTTACAAAAATATATAATGTCTGAAATTTTTTTATTTTTAATCACAAATTTATATTATAGCATGATTATTATATCATTATTATTTCATTTAGATCTTATTTACATAATTTTAATATTCATTACATCACCCGATTCAACCCGAGTCGAACAATTAAACCTTGAACTTTGAACCTCTACTTCTTCCGGCTCTATATCCGATCCGATTTTCACAACCTTTGCTCGCATCGCTAATTGATTGATTAAGATATCGGAATTCGTATCATAAAGTTTATTATTGTCATATTTTCTGGGCTGGTAAAAATACTTACTATTTTTTCCTCCCAGTTTCTCTTCTTCTTTTTTTGCCACTGTATTATGACTATAATCATTTAATTATTATTTTAATGATGAGTATCAAGATAGATTTTATAAAGGCTTCATATTCTAATTTTTGTCAATAATTTTAAGTCTTTTTATCAGCTATACGAGTTGCAATTTTGATATTAAGTCCCACACAATTTTTCCTTAAAATATTCTAATTTGGTATGTTTTTTAACTTAAAAAATAAAAAATAAAAAATTACATTTAACCAACTCACCTAATCTTATTTGGGTAGCTGTTATTTTCCTCTAGGCCGGGTAGTTAGGCAGTTTTGGACAAATGAACACATGGTATGATATGACTATCCTTTCTATAAATTCTTGTTTTCTTGTGGCTCATTTAATGCCAGAACCATGAACTTTCTTTTGGCCCGTGGATGGGCACGAATTCAAATGAAGCTTTTATATCAGCTTTCTCCTACCTTTTATCTACTTTTCTATTTCTGAACAATGCAATGCTTGGAATGATGGAATGAAGTTGAAGTAAAGAGATTGGCTTGTTTGTTTACTCTATAATTAGTGCAATACAATCTCTTCAAATATTGCACAAATCTTCAAACATGTTAATGAAAGTAGTTAAGCCATCAGCATACACATGCCTTAGCCTATTGGTTGAGAGCTTAGGTTACCAACTAAGCGGGGGCGGATCCAGCCTTATTTTTTAGGGTGGGCAGACTCATTATATAAAAAAATTAAATACTAAAAATTATATATATATATGTGATCTTTGTACAAATGCTAAATTGTCTCTCTATTGTCAAAAATATTTCAAATTAAAAGGGAGAAAAAAATGGAATGCTAATGTCAAGATTCAAGAAGAGAAATTCTTTTAGATGCCTCACTAATTATTTTCTCACATGCATATAATATATATCTTTAAACTCCATTAATTATGAATTAAAAAAATAATTAATCTAATATTTATCTTATAATTTAAATATTTAAATGACTTAGAAAAATCACACCACAATCTCTTGTTTATTCATCATTTCATTCTTTTAAGAGAGGATAATCTCCTTGTTGAAAATTTTCAATTATTCCTCCTTTTTTTTTAGAGAGAGAAGCCGCTATCTCTGACCCACCATTAACTTATTTTAGAAACAATTCACAGGGAGAGTTCAAATATTCCTTTCTGCCATCTTTAACTAAACAACACCGCAGCTACCTGCATAGTTCAATTTCGGTAATAGCCACCACAACCCATTCTTTTATCCATACGTTCTTTAGTTAAACGGTGACTCCAAAACAACGAAAACTCAAATTTGCATTCTGTGTTCGCTGGACTCGGGAAATTTCCCTGGACTCGAGGCCGCCGAAGGCTTCGACCACTGGCTTGCGAGATGCTTTTTCGCGTTCGGATGGGCAGGCAGGCGAGATAGGGGCATATCAGGGCAAAAAATTATTTTTGAGGGGGGGCATAATTTCAAAATTATCCTTCTTACACCCCCTTTTTTTTTTTGAGGGTGGGCAAATGCCCACCCTGAACTGAACAGGGATCCGCCCATGCAACTAAGAGATCTTGGGTTCGAGTCTTTGTGTATGCAATGTGTGCGTGAATTTGCCTTAATTGGCCTAAATCTCCCTCCCTAGGCCTTATCTTCTGCTATCCTCCATATCACCAATACACTTTATATAGCTAGTAATTACTGATATTCTACTAAATACCTAATGTGGGGAATCAAAATAAAAAGAGTACAAGCTCTTCTTGATTTGTTGGTTGGGACAGGGGCGGAACCCCTTTGTTGTCAGGGGCGGAACCCCTTTGTTACCTCAAAAATAATAATAATAATAATTATATGATTTCTTAAGTAATTTGTTCATCTTCATTCATTTTTTTGCCTTTATTATAATGATTTTTAGGTAATTGCCCCCCCTAAAAGTTTTAAAATAATATGATTTTTAGTTAATTGCCTCCAACAAATAGTAAAGAAAATTCATCATTCAATTCTAAAAATATCCTTCAAACCAAAATTTGTTCGCCCCCGGAAACCCCCGTAAGGGAGCTGCCCCTTGACCCCGCGACCTGACTGGGCAGGTCGAACCCCGCCAGGGGGCGCTGCCCCCTTGAACCCCCGATATATATGCCTTATAAGTTTGCCCCCCCTGAAAATTAAGGCTGGTTCCGCCCCTGGGTTGGGAGCTTAGGCTATCAAGTAAGAGGTTTTGAGTTCGAGTCTCGTGTATACGATGTATGTATGAGTCTGCCTTAATTGGCCTAACTGTCCCCAAAATATAAAAAAATAAAAAGAGTACATTACTATAGCTAACAGAAAAAGAGAATAAACAGTAAACAGTGCAAGTGGAGACGGAAATAGGTGGTATAATGTTCTGCAGGAATGAGAAAACCGCATCAATTTTGCTGAACTGGGTAATGGGAAGATGAATCTGTACCAAGTAAAGGATAATACCTTGTATTTGTGATAACCATCAGAAGCAATATCTGGCGTGGTGACTTCAGTATCCTGCCCTGTAAGGTTATAATTTCAGATTGTATTTTGTTTTTAGTACAGCTTTATCACTTCAATTATTTATGGAATGGAAGGATCAAAACCGCATTTTTAAGAATAAATAAAAATACTAATTAATGCGTGAACACAAGCGAGCAGGCTACTGGCGGCGAGGAGCGGTGGGGGATAGCCTGTGATCTGTGGGGGCAACGGCGGTGAGCCGGCCATAGCGGCCAGCACTGAATTGGTCGGCGATTGCCGACGGGTCTGAGGCAGTCTTACGTGGTGTGAGAACACTTAAAAATTAAAAAAAAAAAAAAAAAAACCCAATTTGAACAGGAGATTTACCTTCATATATTGTATAATCCCAGATGCTCGGAGTCCGTCCATCCTCCGCCAGCGCCCCCTCATACTGAAAACAACTGCATAAGCATTCTTGTGCAAAACTGACATGCATGGTACTGAACAAGCTAATCTTAAGTTGCCGAACCTAATTTTCGCCCTCCCTAACTGTACAAACTTGTATAAAATTCTTGTGTGTAGACATTTTACTTATATTTTCAGTTCCAACAGCTAACTATTCCAATCACTTTGGTCCTCTAGCTTGGTGTGGCAAAACAACTAGCGCATGCAAATACTATGTATAGTTTTATGAGAAGTATGTGACTATGCACCTGGAAAGCAGAGGTTCCTGCGCCGAAGACGAAGCCTGAAGGGAAGTCATCTCTGGTGTATTCTAGGATGGTGTCACTATGAACCGAAGGGTTCTCCCAGGCCAAAACAACGGCTACTTGCATCAACAGTATTATAAGAGACATTCTCAGCTTGAAGTCTTCTTCGTAGTGCAAATACTATTGAGGTTTCGCTCACATATATATAACTTAGAAATTTTAAAAGCCAACTACTTTTATAATATATTAATAGAAAATTGGATGAAAAATAAATAAATTTTAAAATTAGATTTCTTATTATTTTCTAAAATAAATTTTTTAATACAAAAAATTTTAATTAAAATTTTTTTGAATTAAAAAATTACTTTAAAAGACAACAAAAAAGTTATCCCAAATGAATCGTTTGGGAGAACTTTCTTACTGATTCTTAAATAAATTTTTTAGTAAAAAATTTTAATTTTTGTACTAAAAAATTAATTTAAGAAGCATTAAAAAAATTATTTTAAATGAAGCTAAAATCTTAATTTGAGACTGTTTTTTTACCAGCTTTTTAAAATAATTTTTTAATATAATTCTTTTTAAAACAACAAAAAATAATGTTCAAGAGGTGTCCCAAATGAGTTGCTTACCTGATGCTTTCTGCCATTTTCAGTGGAAGTCGCTTGATAGATGGATTTTCGTGGCGTTTTTTTTTTTAAATAAATAAATTTTAAAAGTCAAACTTTTATTAATAACACTAAGTTTTTCTTTAAAAAAAATAAAATAAAATAAAAAATCTTTTTTATTGCAGTTAAGAAAATTAAAATAAAATTATAAGACAAATTTTTTAAACGAAGAAGCTTACATATAATAATAAATTTCAAGTTTAAACATTTCTATCCAAATATTAAAAATTTTCTAAAAAATTAGAAGATAATTTGAAACTAAAAAAATAACATGTTGCAGAAATATTTTTTTTAAAATTTAAGATTATATGATTAAAAAAATACTTCAATATTCAAAATAAAAAAATAATAAAAATATTTTGTCCTCGCGTGCACCACAACTTGGTCACGTGTATGGCAATTTACCATCCACGTGACTTCTAGATCACTAGCTTAAAAAAAAGTTAATCTGCACATTTTTTTACTTAATTTATACTTAATTCCTTTTTAAAATTTATCCTTTTATTATAGAAGCTTCAGTCCGGCTAGAGAGATTATTCTGTGCGGACATCGAATGCAGCTCTACGTTTGGAGACCAATCAGAATGCGTCACATCAGCGGTATCGAGCGCGGTACCGAGTAGTACCGAGTACGGTACCGAGTAGAGGGTGACGTGATGCATTTTTTTTGGACTCTAAATGACGTTCGATGTCCGCACAAAATAATTTGCCATTAGAACTGAAACCAAGCCATAAAAGTTCTGCCCGCAATCGACAATAATTTAAGGATGAGAAAGCAAGTAGCATTTATTATTTTATTGGAAGCTTCAACTTTTCTGACCTGAAGTAGACATGTTAATATCCTGTTGTTTGGTTTAAGAGTTTTATGTGTGTTTCTTTGGTATGATGCCTATGGTGAAATATGCTGTTAGTTAAGTTTAAGTATAATTCTTTTAATTAGATTTTGAAGCGTGACACAAATACATCCTTTTGCTACTTCCACAACCAAGAGAAGAAGACGAAGGAGCTTATTCAAAAGCCGATCATGATTGATTGCAAATCACTTCTTGACCCACTATCATCTAAGGCTTCGTTTTGAATAACTTTTTTATTGCTTTTTAAAATAGAGTTTTAGTACAAAAATTAAAACTACAACTCAAGCAATAAAAAAGTCGTCCCAAACGAAGCCTAAATCCCCATCCAATAATGACTACAACTCGATATTCGTAGATCCCGCTCTTTATCGTCATCTCAATGATTCACTTGATACCTCGTATTCATAAAGCTTGACAACCACACGAATGACACGAATGAATCATTCATTATATCAAAGGAAATACAAAATTTTGGTTCACTCATCCATTGAAGTGAACTTTTTATAATCCTATTTAGGCATTGATTGAGCAAGTGACACTCAATGTTGAAATTTTACCTTCGTGTTTTGCTTCTACCTAAGCAAAACAATTGTTTCATGAAGTGTTAAAAAACAACCTATTGTACCTCAATCCTCTGCCAAAAGGAATACTCAGCTCTCATCATTTTGGCCACTCATATCATTTATTTCAAGCGCCTTCTACGGGTTTTCAACACCAATCACTTAACCTACCATTCTAAGTTGCGACAACTTCTTAGCAATAGCACCCGTCAACTAGTTGATCTATTACGCAGGCACAAAATACATATATTTAGATCGACTATTATTTTACTGGCTAACACATACTCTCAATACCAAACAATTGACATATTTATCAAAGCTCTTTCCACAACTCGATTTCAAAACCTACGAGATAAGTAGACTATCCATTTTAGTCTCACCAACTTGAGGGGCGATAATAACAACTCTAAGCCACTACTCACATCCATCGATGACAACCATCCACACCAAATTAACAACCCATACAATCATAACCATTCAAGTAGAATGAATCATCTCTTGATAATAATCTAGCACTTTTACTAAGACAATATATACTCTTTTCTTGCTCCCAGTGGCTTTACTTCTCTTTCTTTACTCTTAACCAATCTTTCTGTGGTTTCCTCACCTCTCACTCACCTTCAATAGTTTCTTGATTTTTAGAGTGATATTAGTTCAGTAAATAAAAAAATTTTGATGTTAAATATATAAAATAAGATAATTTTAAATGTTATATATACGTAAAATCTCATTTTTAGGGTAAATTTCACAAAAATATTTTAGTTTTTGAAAGCGAATGGTTTAACTTTTTTGTCTGGGAGCATAAATTCCACAAGAAAGTCTCAACTGTTGAAAGTAGAGGCTTCAGCAAACAGGTGAAGCATTATAACGGTCTGATTCCACTTAGAGAATTGGGAGTAAAACTGTCCTGTTCAAAGAAGGAAGATTATGCATTGAATAATTGAAACGTCAATTCAAAAATCATAGATAATATCACACAAGATGATGTGCTGAGCTTAGAAATATGAAGAATCATAAAGCTCTTCCAATTGATTGATACTAACAATCATTACTAGCAACCGCCATTGCATGCTCGATGTAGTCTGATCTTCATGGTTTGCCGTCATCACTTGATCGTTGTCATCTGACTATTGTTGTTTGATTGTCATGACTATATCGCTTGATCATCTTCGCCTTCCACCAATCAGCGGCCAACATCAACGTCAATTATCCCTCACTATTTTACAGTATGTCCACCACATTCATATAAGACTAAGGCTTTGTTTAGAACACCTTTTCTTATTACTTTGTAAAACTGTTATAGAGAAAGTAATTTTTTAAAGCTGTTGTAGAAAATAGCTTTTTAGTATAATTTTTTTTTGAAAGTAGAGAAAAGACAGTGGCCAAATAAAAATTGTAATTGAGATCTAAAAATAAAACCATAAGAAAATTATACCTACCTCCTCCAGTTAGAGAGATAAAGAGAAAGATTTTGTAATCTTCAATTTTATAGCAGATTATTTCAATTCGATCAGACTATAATGTTAAAAATAATGTCCCAAATAAAATCTAAATTGATAGAATGACAAAGCTAAAAAAACCCTCTCCCTTTCGTTTGACAGAGTGATGAAACTGAAAGTCGCTATCTGAGTGAGCTCTTTCTATACGTTGCTAGTGGAGATAATAAGACAAGTGATCGTGGTTTGATTAATTTCCACTTTCTGTACGTATAGATATAAATACATTTCAAATCAATTCAAAATCAAAATCTAGTCAATATAAAATTTGTTGGGTTTTCTTGGAAGAAGATGTGACCTTCTATAATCTATTTTTGGATGAGAGGAAGAGGGATAGGGGGAGAGAAGGGTTTTGGAGCAAAAATAAGTTCAGCTTTATTCAATTTTTCTCAAGATACAAATTAGGCAAATAAAATATATATAGACTAGATATTGGTGTGGCGCCTCTTGAGCTATAAATTTTTATACTAAAAAGTTGCTTTAAAAAATAATAATGAAGCTGTCCAAAATAAAGAATTACGTTTCGTTTGGGACGGCTTGCTTACTGCTTCTTAAAGCAACTTTTTAGTATAAAAAATAAAAATTGTATTAGAAAGTTGCTTTAAGAAGCAGTATGAAAGTCGTCTCAAATGAAGCCTTAATTAATAGAAACATTAAAAATTTTTTAATGATATGATTAACCCTAAACAAGTATATATTAAAAATATTAATTAAATTGGTAAAATGACAAAGCTAAAAAAACCTCTCCCTTTCATTTGATGGAGCGATGAAACTAAAGTCTTTATGAGTTCTTTCTATACGTTTCTAGTGGAGATAATAAGACAAGTGGCCGTGGTTTAATTAATTTCCACTTTCTGTACGTATTGATATAAATTTATTTCAAATCAATTCAAAATTAAAATCAAGTTAATATAAAATTGAATAATTTTAAATTAAATGCTCAAAAGAATTTCAATTTCAATATTAAATTTGAGTCCGAAATTAAAATTTTTTTTAATTTAAATTTTAGCCAGATTAATTTAAATTATGAAATTTTGAAAATTTTATGAGGAATATTCTGATTAAATTTTTTAGATATATTTTAAGATAAATATAATAAATAAATAGATTTAAAAGTTTTAAAGCTTATTTTAATAAAAACGATTTATAAAGATATTCAAATCAAATATTTTTTCTCATTTTATTATTATTATTTTTTAAGCAGATCAGGCCTCTTCTAATCGAGTGAAATGGGCTGGGCTTGTTTTGTGGAATTCCTGCTCTGTTGGAGACATGAAAGGCCAATTTGTCAATTTCAATCTATGGGCTTTTGTCAAGGTAAGGGGTACCATAGGGAATAATTACAATAAACTTGCCCTCTCACATAGACGCATAATACTTCTTTAATTAGAGACGATCTATGAGGCTTAAAAAGAGTATTTGCATGTTGTAATTTACAATCGCCAATGCGTATATTAGAGTTTATTATAATAGTATGGAGATTTGTATGACACGATGCTATTTTCGGTCCAATTAAGGTTGATAGAATTCTTCGACTTTGAAGTATAATGTGACGGTTGGTGTGTCCTATAAAGAGGTCATTACCTTATAATTTCCTAATATGGATGTATATACATAGTTGGTGGGCAATCAACGGGCGTTGTAAACCTTTCGACATGTGATTAGAGAGGTTGACTAAAATCTAGGCCATGATTATCCATTGGAGGACAAAGCTACAAGTTGCATTGTGCATTCAAAAAGCAAAATAAAGAGTACAAAAAAATAAAATTAAAAGTGTATGGACCTATCACCATCATTAGCCATCATCATCTACAACTTATTCAGCTTTATCACCTACTCTTTCAATGGCATCCTAAGACCTCATCTTATATATAAGAAAGATTAATGGAA
Organism: Dendrobium chrysotoxum; assembly: GCA_019925795.1. Lineage (NCBI taxonomy): Eukaryota > Viridiplantae > Streptophyta > Magnoliopsida > Asparagales > Orchidaceae > Dendrobium > Dendrobium chrysotoxum. The sequence goes on from CM034305.1 coordinate 15,044,284, forward strand.
GTTACCAGGAAATCCACCTAACTAAGATAGCAACACTGGAAAAACTCTCCTTCATGGGATGAAGCTTAACTGAAGCTCTTGGGGGACAAGAATGATCAAATAAGACTCCTTTAGGTAACACCATTTAAGTAACTCCACCAGAACCAGAATTGCGATATAAAGGTTGTAAATTATGAGATATTGACCGTATGATGATCATTCTAAAACTTGCTCTAGCACCTTAGATGGCATGTCATTCAATACAGAATAGTGGTGGTATTGGAGATATTATTCTGATTATTTCTATCATTCCTTTTCTTTCAAATGCTGCAGGCAAAGCATAAGATTATCGGAAAATAGATGATTATCATAAAATAAAAGTTTTGATGAGTAGCCCCCACAACATTCAAAGCAACAGAGTCCAATATTTAGAGTTAAAAAGCACATAATTTTTTTTTCTTTTCATGAAATTTCATCTAAGATATTGAAAAATATCTATCTATACGTAATATGTCATACTTCAGCAGAAATTACAATTTGATGCACCATTTCCTTATTCAAACATCCAACTAATGTGATGTTCAAAAAATTAGTAGCTGCATGCCTTAATTGGAAAGTTCTAGAAAGTCAAAGGCATCAAAAAACAATAATCACAAAGAAAATAGAGAAGATATCCCATATGATCATAACATTGATATTTGCTAATAACTACGAAAAATATCACTTGCTATTATTATAAGTGTAGAGTGAGATATCAGCCTACAACCAAAGGGCTTGTCATGTGAAGGAAATCACCTCTGGCTACTTATTATTTTGCAGTTTGGAATATTAACTAAGTCCAAACAAATAAGCTAAGTCCCATAAACTAATAATAATCCCATGCCAATATTATATATAAGGCTCAAATCAAAGTCACTGCGAAGCAAGGGATTTTTCTCCTACAGCAACACCCTCAATGTTCTTAATGAAGTTGGAGTACCAATGTGCTGAGAGCTTTGGCAATCTCTTGCGCTTCTCATCATCAAAATCTACATAATAGAGCCCATAGCTTGATTTGTAGCCAGCCAATAACTCAAAGAGATCTACTAATGACCACACAAAATACCCTTTCACATTTGCACCATTCCTACATTTTTTGGAGAAAGAGTTGTAAAAAACATTTTATTCTGTGACATCCAATATGAATAGAGAACTTTAAGTGCGAGTAGAAATACCTCATAGCATCGAGGGTGCTTCCAATATAATCTCTCAAGTATTTAATTCTGTCTGTGTCATGGAGCGTTTTGATGACTCCCAACCCATAACCTGATAGGTATCAAATGAAGTGTATGACTATAATGATATGCTTGTCATTATGATATTTTATAGATTAAACAAAGAAGAAAGTATAGTTATTTTTATTGTCAATATGTTATCTTTAGCTTTATGAGATAAGACTGATAAGGGGTTCATCAATCATTAACCATTTTCCTCAATGTAAACTGCAGGATTAGCAAATTTGTCTTTGAGGTATTCCAACATATTTTGAAGGCCCAAGGGATCACTGAGCAAATGAGTTGGAGGACCCTGGTTCAAAAAAGAAACTCGTTCATCCAATTTATAACAATTAACACCAAACTCTAAGACCAAAATTTATACTTACCTCACTTGTTTCATTTAGAAAACCTGAAATAAAAGATTTTGCATTATTTGTCAGATTTGTATATTATATCGGATAGACAGACCAAGCTAAAGTGAAAGAAGAAAACCAAACCTCTAGTTTTGGCGAACATGTCCTTGCTGAAATCTCGCAGGACCAGATCGGCGTTGTTAGGACTGTCAGTGACATATGAAGATGTATAATGATTCAGACCGATGAAGTCAAATGAGCCCTTCACAAGTTCAGACTGTTGTTGGGTGAATGATGGAAGCCTCGAACCAACATTTTTCTTCATAATCTCTGGGTAGTCTCCAAACACCAAGGGCTCAAGTATCCTGCGCTTAGAAATGAAGTTTACTATCCACTTCGTTTAAGGTTGGGTTTGTAGTTCTTAAATATATTTAAGCATATAATTACTGATAAAAATATTAGCTAAGTGCATATGGAATTTTTGGCAGGCCATGCATTCAAATGCTAATGATGCACTTAAGCCATTCTAGAGAAGGCATTAGATAGGCACAGGAGTATGGCTATGAATTTTGCTCGAAGATTACTTTACAAATGGATTGATTTTGGTTCAGGTTGAAGTTAAGCAGCAACGAATGAGCAAAACTCAGCTTGAAATGAACTTGAGTTATATATATATAAGAGAAGGGGTGCGAGAGTTATAAGAGACGTCAAGATTTTTATATAGAAAATTCTAAAAAGGGAAAAAATCACAGGGCCTAGCCCAGTTGAAATGATTCCACTTGCGGCGATCGACGGCCAGGTGGAAGTCTAGCAGTGGTGACAACCGGGCGATGGTCTGACGATGGTCGGGCGGAAGTCCTACGACGATCGGGTGGAAGTCCGATGACTATTGATGGCTGGGTGGAAGTCTAGCAGGAGTCGGCGACTGGGCGGTGGTTCAACGATGGTCGGGTGGAAGTCTGGCCGTGGTCGGCAACTGAATGGAAGTCTGGCAGCGGTTGGTAACCGGAGTGCTCCATTTGAGTGGGGGTCTACTTATAGATTTTTGTGAGTGGCACACCTCGTAAATATAGAGAAGATCTAAGGCAGGTTCGGAGTTCTCTATCGGATGGCCAATATTTTTTTAGAAAGGAAGTAATTAATTATATATATTTTTAATTGAATTTAATAGTTTTCCTTTTTTTAATTTATTTAAAAAAGGAATTTTTGGATTTTTTAATTTAATAAATCCGAAAAAATATGAAAAAATTCAAAAAAATTTAGAAACAATATTTTCAAAAATTCTCCTACTTGGATCTATAAATAACCTCCTTAGAGGTTAAGGAGAGGGCATGCTTCTCCAGAGCCGGTCCAAAAATTTTCTGTAAATTGAGGAAAAATATGACCGGCAAAAGTTTGGAGGTTCCTTGTGACGATCAAGACCCCGTACTCTTACGCAGGCTCCATTTCACTCTTGTTTGGGAGAAAAGGTGTCAAGCAATAGTCTAAATATCGACGGCGATGGCGATCAAGACCCGATACTCTTATGCAGGCTCCAGTTCACTCCTATTGGGGGAAAATCTATCTAACAAGAGTCTAAATACCAACGGTGGTGGCGATGTAGACCCGATACTCTTACGCAGGTCTCAGTTCACTCCCATTTGGGGGAAAAACTGTCTAGCAAGAGTCTAAGTACCAGCAACAGTGGCAATGAAGACCCGGTACTCTTACGCAAGCTCCAGTTCACTCCCATTTGGGGAAAAACTGTCCGGCAAGAGTCTAAATACCCGCGGTGTAGGCGATCAAGACCTGACACTCTTACGCAGGCTCCAATTCACTCCCATTTGGGGGAAAACTATACGGGCAGAGTCTAAATACTGACATTGGACATCAGGCAAATGGCTAATGATGACAGTGGCTGAGTTATACTCCACTGAAGGCAGTAAGCATCTATGCTGACATGAGCGAGCAGTGAGCAACCCAATAGAGGGAGTCTGGTGGTGTGCTGATGGCGACAGTGTAATAACACACTGATGATCCAATTGAGTAGAGGCCTAAGGGAGGTGAGGCTCTGATCTTTCCTTGAAGAGGGTGTTAAATAGAGATACTTTTAAAGTGTTATATGAAAAAGGTCAAGGGGAATCCATCATGGATGTTTGACCTATTCAAGGTTACTTGCTGAATCATTGCTTGATGGTGTTAACTTGTCTAAAAGAGGTTGAGAGAGATCCACAAGGGATGTTTGACTTATTCGATGTTGCTTATCGAATCATTACTTGATGGTGTTAACCTGTATAGAATAGGTCGAGGAAGATCCACAAGGATTATTTGACCTATCCGAGGTTGTTTGCTAAAACATTTCTTAATGGCATTAACTTGTGTGGAAGAGGTTGAGGGAATTCACTAAGGATGTTTGACCTATCCAAGACTATTTGTTAGAGTATTTCTCGATGACGTTAACCTGTGTGGAAGAGGCCGAATCGACTCCCCCTGGGATCGATTATACCTTGATCGGGAGGGGGCAAATGTTGCGTGTATCCTGAATTGAAGGTGAATAATGGTTTATCTTTAGACCGTTACTCCCTTTTTGAGATCGAGACTATGACCTTGCCCAAGGAGTAAGAGTTCAGCTGGGGACTGTATGGAGTTAAGGATTAATTTGAAGCCTGAAAAGATTTATGATAGATAGTTGCTAGTAAGATTATTTTTAGACAAGTAATGTATTGGAAGGACCTACTTGATTACAATTATATTCGAAACTATAACCAAGGTTGCCCCCTAGTTCAAATCTGCTTCCCATAAAATTGATGTAGTAATGGTTTATGGTTGAAATGTGATAGAATAATGCATGCTTATTGTTGTGATGAAGTTACCCTTAATATTAAAGGACTACCTTTGGGTCTGATAATAGAGCATGGTAAAGGGACTACCTTGCTTCAATTGTGCCTAGGATGTTGACGTGAACGACCTTTAGAGGTTGGAGCAAAAGTTTCCCCTAGCAAGGAATCATTTCCTATAGATGGCACCAAACTGTTATAGTTTGGAACATTCACGATGGTAGAGAGATATGGCGTTTAGCATCATAGCTTTGTACAAAGATATATCATACATACAGATAAAGAGAAGGGGTTCGAAAGTCATAAGAGATGCCAAGATTTTTAAGTAAAAAATCCTAAAAAAGGAAAAAACTATGAGGCCTGGCCCAGTTGAAATAATTCTAATAGTGTTTGTAGTTGATTGCAAATGGTGCCCTTCCAGGGGGGAAAGGCATTGGCTCATTGTATCGTATAGAGCACATTACATAATTGGGGTTGAAAGAATCCAATGATAAGGGAGCTATTCATAAGAGAAAGTTAGCATGTTCATTTGGTTGGCAGGACCATGGAGGTTGGAGGGACCGTAGTTGGCATGCCACGAAGGTCAGAGGGACTGTAGTTGGTGGGCAACAGTAGTTGGGCGAATAGTAGTCGGCAGGCAATAGTGGTCAGACGGACAATAGTCGGCAGGCAACAGTGGCCGGATAAATCGTAGTTGGTCAATGATGAGGGTTAAAGGGACCGTAGTTGGCGGGCCATGGTGATCAGAGGGATCTTAGTAGGTGGGTGACGGTGATCAGAGGAACCGTAGTCGGCAGGCGACTAAGGTTGAAGGGATCATAAGTGGGCAGGCGGCGAAAGTTGGACGGACTGTATTCGACAGGCGACGAAAGCCAAAGGGATCGTACTCGGCGTGCAATGAAAGTCAGAGGGACCGTAGTCGGCAGGCGTTGGAGGTTAGATCGATTATAGTTGGCCGGTGACCGAGGTTGGAGGGACCATAGTCGATGGACGATGGTGGTCGGAGGGGTCATAATCGACGAGCGACAAAGATCAGAGGGATTGTAGTCGGCGGGCAATGAAAGTCGGAGGGATTATAGTTGGTGAGTGACGAAGGTTAAAGGGATCTTAGTAAGCAGACGATAGTGGTCGGATGTACCGTAATCGATAGGTGACGGTAGTCGGAGGGTCCATAGTCGGCCAATGACGGCAGTAGAAAGGATCGTAATCGACGGGCAATGGTGGTTTGAGGGACTGTAGTCGGTAGGCGACGGTGGTTGGATGGACTGTACTTGGAATCCCGACGGAAGACCAACAATGGTTGGCCATGGAAGGAGGTCCAGTGGTGGTTGGCGGTCGGGTGAAAGTTTGGCGAAGGTCGGCGGCAAGACGATGGTTCGATGATGGTCATGCGGAAGTCCGACGATGGTCCGGTGAAAGTTTGGCGACAATTGACTGCTGGGTGGAAGTCTGGCGTAGGTCGGTGGCCGAGCGGTGATCCGACGATGGTCGGGTGGATGTTCGACAGCGGTCGGCTTCCGAATGGAAGCCTAGCGGTGGTCGGTAGCTGGGTGGATGTCAAGTGATGGTCATGCAAAAGTCCGGCGGGCAGTCGACGGCCGGGTGGTAGTCTGGTAGGGGTCGACGTCTGGGCAGTGATCCGATGATGGTCGGGCGGAAGTTTGATGGTGGTGATGGAGTTCTTAAAGCTTCAAAGCTCTCTCCAATCTGTAGCCAAAGGTACCCCCCCTCCCCCCCATGTAGAGAGTAAGGTTCTATTTATAGATATGAGGCAGGTTCGGAGTGCTCCATCGGATGGCCCGTATTGATTCCCCCGGTCATAAAGCATTTTTCAAGTGTTTATGTGCCTTAATGATATCGAAATTAAGCGATTTTGGGCTCATTGGATTCATCTCATCGAGCAGCTGGATTTAACTATAAGCATGTTATATTTGGATATCATTTAATCAGCCAATTAGGCTTTGAACCTTCCAAATGTGGTTCGGGCCACCAATTTGGACCCATTGGGCTCGAATTGGAGCGATTTTGGTGTTGTTCGATTTGTCTCTTCGAGACGTTTAGTTTGATTATAAGTTTGCTGATATCGAGATTTGAATGATCCAAAAATTAATTTTGAACATTTTCAATTTGAATGTGCCTCAACATTCGTGCACGATCAAGATGATTTTTTGTGACGTGTATATATATATATACATATAAACTAAAAATGTAATATCAAAATTATTTCATGCTTGAATATTCATGGTGGTTGATAGAGAATTTAATGACTTAGCATTATATAAAAATATAATACACACAAAAAGAGGTTCGTAAGAGAAATCAATGTTATTATTAGAAAACTATGTAAAAAGGAAAATCACAGGGTTAAAATCAGTTGAAATGATTTCACGAGTGTATGTCATTGATTACAAATAATACCCTTCCTCATAATTGGGAAGGTGTTGATATAGTATAGTAGAAATATATTGTATAGAATAGATTCCTAGGTGGAAGTTGAATAAGTCATGTGGCATGGGAGTTGCCTTTAGAAGATCATTTGTTATAACTTCAATCATTCTTTATTGAGGGAAGGCCAGAAATTAAGAAGTTTAGTATAAATTTTGGTATTGGTGCCAGAAGTCAATGTTAGTGTCGACGGTATGCATCAATCGTATGGGCAATGTCATGCATCGATGTTAGTGATGATGGAGTCAGCAAGAGTCGGCCTCATGATGCTAACATGCATCAACCTTATAGATAATGGTGTGTATAAAATTTGTTGGTTATTATAGGCAACAAAGTCAGTGAACATTAATGTAGTTGGGGTGACAGTGGTCAAGGACTATAATGGGTTGATGGTAATCAAGAGATTATAGTTCGACGATGATGGTTAAGAGATTGTAGTCAATGGTGTTTGGAAGAGTGTATTCTGATTCCTGACAATGATGGTTAGGAGAGTGTGGTTGGGCGACGATGGTCAAAAGACCATAACTAGGTGGTTGAAAGACCACAACCATATGTTGGAGCTTAGAGTACTAAATGTAGGCCACAGTGAGTACAGGAACGTGGTCAGGCAATGGTGGTCATGCGATCTTAGGTGAGAAGCCTTGGTAGAGCGACTAAAGTTAAGTGATAGTGGCTTGAGGACTTTAGTTGAATGAAGGTGTTTAGAGGATTATAGTTGAGCAATAAAGATCAGGGGATCGTCATTAGGTAATTGTAGGCAGAAGACTACAATCGGGCGATAATGAGCAGAGAGAATATTATAATCGGATGAGATGGTCAGAGGACTGTAGTCAAGTAATGATAGGTAGAGGATCGTAATTAAGAGATTATTTATGAGGGTAAAGTCTATTAGTGGTCAGACAGTGGTGGTTCGATGACGATAGTTGGGCTATGTTTGGGCAGTGGTCTTAGAATGGTGATCAGATGGTAACTTAATGGTGTTAGTTGGGTGATGGCTTGGTGGTGGTGAATGGGCGATGGTTTGATTATAATGGTCAAAGGGTTGTTTGATGGTGATGATCTAATAGTGTTTCAACGACAACGAATAGCGATATTTTGATGGTGGCAATTAGGTGACAATGAATTGGTAATGGTCTAATGGCAACTGTCGAGCAATAACCTGATGATGGAGATTAAATGGTGGCTCAATGAAGGCAGACTGATGGTCTACCGATGGTAGTGAATGAGCATTGGCCTGTCGATAGTGGTTAGGCGGTGTGGCTTACTAGCAGTATTTGGGTGGTTACTTGACGATGGTGGATGGAGCAATTTTCTAATGGTGGAAGCCATGTGGTGGCCTAATGACCGTAGACAATTGTTGGCTTGAAAACAACAGTCCAATGACAACAACAATCATATGATGGTCTAAAGGTGACAATCGGGTGGTTGTATGATGGTGGGAATCATGTGATGGTTCAATGGTGGTGTTTGGGTGGATCTTTGGGATTCTTTAAGTCTGAGTTTTCATGAATCTGAAGCAAGGTCCAAGCCCCCCTCCATATAGAGAGTGAAGACCTATTTATAATTTTTGGAGATGTCATGTCCTATTAATATAACCAAAATTCAAAACATTTCATCGGATGACTCATACAAAATCCCTCAATTATAAATTATTCTTTCAACATTTTGGTACCTTAATGAAGTCAAAATTAGAAGGTTTTAGGCTCTTTGGATTTGTCTCATCAAGACGTTTGATTTGAATATAAGTATGCGAGATTTGAAGATCGATTGATCCTATAATTAATGTCCAAATTTTTTATTGTGCCTGAAGTGCTTGATTTGGGTTCATTTAGATTTGGATTAGACCACTTTTGATTTTGTTGAGTTCATCTCATCAAAAAGTTCAGCTCAATTATAAGTTTGTTGATATCAAAGATTGAATGTTTTTGAATTTGAATTCAAAAGTTTTCAATGCAACTATGCTTTGAGATTCATGTTATATTAATGCAATTATTTATGACATATCAGTTGTCCCTTATTTTAGGATGTCAGAGTTTGTATCGTCCAAAACAATGTATTCAGTCTTCCAAAAAATCTACAGTGTAAAATTATAATTTAAAATAAAAATTACAGGGCATGATTACTCCCTAAATGTTTATGTATACCTCTATTTAGAACCGCAAACAAAGTAAAGTCTCTTTAATTATAAATTCAACTTTTTAAGAGGTTGGAGAGTCAATCAGAATTAAAATTATTAAAAATTTTCCTCCAAATTATTCAAAATTGATTATAGAGATTTTGTTGGTCATTATGAATGTTAAAATTGAATTTAGAACAACAAGAAAAGATCCCAAGGACCCTAAATACATCAAAATCAGACTGTCTTGGACAAAAATGACCTGGACATGCATAAGTAGTTGAACTGGCCGGTTGAATACTAATAGGTGCCAAACACATGCTTGGGGGCATGCATAGTGTGCTTAGGGTTGCTATTAAATGTTTTTAAATTTTATATTAGGTGCTTGTTTTGGCACCCTTTCCTAGAAAATGCTCGATTGATATTCCTATAATTCGATGGTAGTCAGAGGATCATAGTCAACATACTGTTGTCAAAGGGTCATAATCTGTCAGTGGTTGGACGGTGATGGTCGTGCAGTGGTCCACGATAATGTTCAGCTGGTGGCTCAAGGATCGTGGTATGAGGATAATGGCTATAGACAGGTCATGGCAAAATGGTAGTAGATGGGTGGTTATTTGACGGCGATGATCAAGCAGTGATTTGAAGATGGAGACAAGCAATTTTCCAAAAGGTTATGGTCAAGCAGTGTCAAAGGATAGATGGTGTTTTGATGGTGGTGAATAGGCAATAGTTCGATGAGGTTGATTAGAAAGTGACCCAACAATGATGATTGGCCAGCGGCTTAATGGTAGAAGATTGGCAAGGTTCCAAAAATATTGAATGGGCAGATGTCCAACAACAATCGTCGAGTGATGTAGCCTAATGGCAGTGTTTGTTTGAGTGTTGACCTGACGACGGTGGATGGTGTTGGGATTCAATGATGATAGTAGGGTGGTGTTCCATCGGTGTTGGATAGGTGGTATCCCAACAATGGCATTTGGGCAATTGTTGGATGATAGTGGATGAGTAGTGTGGCTCAACAATTTCAATCAAATATGTTTCGATGGTGATGGTTGAGCGATAGTCTGACAATCACAGTCAAACGACAGTGGTATAATGGTGGTCACACAATGGTCTAATGATAGTGGTTAAGTGGTGGTGCTGCTTGGGTTGAATTTTGAAATTCTTCAAGCCTTTGAGCTTTCTTGAATCTCAAGCCAAGGTCCAAGCAGCCCTATAAATATACAAAAAATCTAGAACATTCCATTATACAAATCTATCGAATCCCTTGATCATAAAACATTCTTTCAGCATTTTAATATCTTAATGATGTCAAAATTCGAAGACTTCAAGCTTGTTAGATTTGTCTCATTAATATGCTTTATTTAACTATAAACACTAATGATTTCAAGGTCATTTGGTTGTCCAATTATACTTCAATGTTTTCTATTCCGCTTCAAGTGCTCAATATAGGCTCATTCATATTTGGATTGGACCAATCTGGTGTTGTTGGCTTCATCTCATTGAGATGTTTAGTTTGATTATATATTTGTTTTTTCTTTAATTGTCGTTTAGATGATTTTGAATTTGTATTCGAAAGTTTTCAATTTAATTCTACATTGAGATTCATGGTTGATCAAATTGATTTTTGATGATATTTCAGAAATCAATCAATTTTTGACTTGAATTGAAGTTAATGAATCATGTTTAGCTTGAATTGAGATTACCAGCATATCATGAGACTTGATTTCACTAACATGTCAAGAAATATTATTTTATAGCATGAACTAGCACCATTACTGTTTTGAGAAAAATGAAATATTATTACTCGAGAAACTTGGTATGATATCAATTTTGTGCAATAACTCACCACCCCATAAGAAAGTCCTTTACTCGTTGTGTAGCTTCAATGTCTGCTAAGGAGTCTGAGAGTGGATAGTACCAAAGAGAGTAAACATTCATTCCTATCCAACCTCCTTGATTAGTCTGCAAAGATCACAAAATTTTCATTATTCTCCCCATTATTATACTTGTTAAAAAATGATAAAAACCCCGTTTTCATTGTTAAAGATGTTTAAGATTCCCATAATTTGCCGTTTATTTCTTTTTATACAGGACAACAGCTACTCCTAGTGGTGATCAAGTATTATCTGTTATACTTGAAACTTAAACAGGCTTAGCAGCCACCGAATCCTCATCCTAAGAGCCTTCACAGGCTAATAGCAATGACTAGAGTTGCCTGAGAATTGTTAGATGTAAAGAATTACCTGATAAGTGGTCTTATATAGCTTCACAACTTGGGCATGTGTTAGAAGGATATTATGAACAACAATATACGGCTCAGTTGTGGAGTTGCCAACATTGCAATTTACTCCAAAAGGATAAGAGCACCGTCCAGGTGCAAAAGTTCCATAGTCATAGCCACCCATGGACATGATGTTAGGCTCAGCAAAAGTCGTCCAGTGAGAAACCCGGTCACCGAATTCCCTGAAGCAAACATTGGCATATTCTTTGAAGTCTTCCCTGTATCATTGACAAAGCCAAGAGATTTAAGCAAAAGGAAGTTAAGGGCATCTACAGGCTTTGTCAAAATTCAAAACTCCTAAATCATCTAAAAAGTGAGTTTGAATAGGTACACAATCCTGTTGTTCAGCCATCCTCCATACTCATCTTGAAGTGATTGTGGATGATCTCCATGATAGAGAGTCACATGAAGCTTAATTCCTACAAAATGTTCATCACAGGAATCTCAGAGAAATGGAAACAAGAGCTATATGGATATGAATGCTTCCAAGATGCTATATATGCAACTGAATACATCAGGAGAAATGCGAAACCTATTCAAATATAGAGTAAAAAAAGATCATAAAATAAAAGAGAAAATTAAGCACATGAGAATTTTATACATGTTCACCTAATCTAAGATATAGCTCATTTTCTTCCTAGTACAAGAATTAGGCGTGCTCGTAGTTGAATTTGTTATTTATGTTTTCCTCTGTCGAAGAAGTTGAATGATTAACTTGCTTTAATTCAGGCATTTATTTGATTTACTATAATCTTTAACCATTAGAAATCTTCTGAAAGGCTCAGAATCATCCTATCAATCAGAAAACAGTAGAAACATGAGCAACAACTATAATAATGTTATATATATCAGGAAACAAACCTTGTTTGACTATCTCATTAATTAAATTGTTATAATACTCCAGACCTTTCGGATTGATAGCTCCTCTTCCATCTGTAGAAGTGCAGACACAAAGCTTCTCTTTGCAATTTTCCTTTTTTTTTTTTTTTTCATCTTGTAAATGCAAAATTGAAGAATTAACACATCATACCAGGGAGAAGCCTTGGCCAAGAAATTGAGAATTTATAGGCCTCAAGCCCCAAATCACTCATCAGCTTCACATCTTCCTGGAATTATATATATATATATATATATAGGCATTAAAGCTTGCATTTAACGACCTTTTTTCTTATATATATATTCAGCTAAAGAGTTCTATGCATTTCAAGAACTAAATTTTTTATGTAATTCATAAATGGCTATAAGAACCTTGTACTTGTGATATCCGTCAGCTGTCACGTCGCCATTGCTCTTATCTGGAGCTCTTCCTGAATTTCAAGAACCAACCATGCATGATTAAGCTATTCTGATCAGTGTAATTTAGAAGTATCAGACGAACAGTTACTAAACGATTGGTTTGAGTGTCTAGAAAGCGTTATAAATAAATAATTAACATCCAATTCTAAAGGACCAAACATTTATAATTTATTTTAAAGATAAAAAATTAAATATTTTATTAATTCAAAGTTGGACACAAGAGCAGTCCCAGATACGTGGAGACGTTATCAGTAATGAATATTTAATTGAAAATAAAGTCATATGTTTAAGCTAAAGATCCAAGAAATATAGAGCATACTGCTTAAGCAGCTAATAGTTTAAGCTAAAGCTCTAAGAAATTATAGAGCATACTGCTTAAGCAGCTAATAGCATTAACATGAAAATCCTTAAGAGCAATGATTTTTAGTCTAAAAATTTTTTGAACTACAAATTTTATACTAAAAGTTGATTTAGAAAGCCGTAAAAAAAGAAACCTTTAATCGACTCAATAGTCCCCCCAAAAACAAAAACCTCTTTAATGACTTGGATCAAAATATTTATAAAAATTTCACAGAGAGCTGGAATGTAGAATGAGAAATTGTAAATACATAGCTGACACAATCTTAGAGAGACCCCGAGAGAAACTGCTGACTTGCTAGTGATATTCCTTGGACTTGAATGTAGTGCCATACAGAAGATAATCAAATTCCTAAAGTTGTCTTTGGTTTTATACTTGTAATGTTGGAGAGTAAGAATATTTGTTTGAACATAACAAAATTAGATTATATTAAGATTGAAGCTTCGCTGCTGTAATCCTTACTCCAAATTTAAGCGGAGGAACAAGAACAGAAACTACTTATCAGTTTCACCTTCATGTGTGAATGTATCCCAAACGCTTGGTTTCCTTCCATCTTCTGCCACTGCTCCTTCATACTGCAAAACATTAGAAAATCATTGGCGAATACTTTAAAAACTACTGATTTTCTCAAGAGAAATTACTCAAGTAAACATAGAGACCTGGTAAGCAGAAGTCCCTGCTCCAAATACAAAATCTGAAGGAAAGTCCTCACGAGTATATTTGGTACAGAAGCCCTTCTGTGAAAAGATCAGCAGCTGAATGGATAACAGGAGAGAAACAAATTGGCGAAGAGATGAGGCAGCCATGCTTCTGTTAAGGCTGCCAACTCCTCTACATGTTTATATTGCCAAATATAACGGTGAAGTGGTCTCACCGGTGAAAGCGAGGTTATGTTTTGCTTTACTTCTGATGTGATATCCACTCAGTCGTCTCCCTTGGCCAGCACTAAAGTTGCCATTTTACTGTATAGATGGGACTAGAGTGAAGTTAGGCTTGTTTCTCATTACTTTGCATCGAGAAAAAAAAAAAAAATATATATATATATATATATATATATATATATATATATATATATATATATATATATTTACTGTGCAAGGATTGAAGAATAACTTCATTAAATTGGATCCTACTTAAATTTATAATTTGGGCCGTATTAAAATTAGACCCTACTTAGGTAAATCAGAGAATATGATTTTCTAAGCTTAAGATTTTTAAAATACATAAATAACTAGATAAGAGAGAGAGCGAGATCTGTCATGTGAAAGTTTCATAAGGAAACAAAATAAAATTTAGTTTAAAAATATACATTTTATATCATTAAAAACTTAATACCACCGGCATCCCCTATATGTCCGGCGTCACTGGGCGGTCCGGCGGAAGTTCGGCCGTCAGTTGGTAGTTTGGAGGAACTCCAGGCATCAGGTGGTGGTCCAGTGGAACTCCGGGCGTCACGTGGTGGTTCGGAGGAACTTCAACGTCAGGTGGTGGTTCGGTAGAACTCCAGCGTTAGGTGGTGGTCCGACGGAACTCTAGGTGTCAAGTGGTGGTCCGGCGAAACTCCGGCGTCAGGTGATCTTGGGCTCGTTGGATATGTCTCATCGAGCCGCTCGATTCGACTATAAGCATGTCATGCTTAGAAACCGTTTGATAATCCAAATTGTGGTTCGAACCTTCTAACAGTGCTTCGGGTCCTTAATTTAGGCCCATTTGGGCTTGGATTGAGTCGAATTTGGTGTCATTGGGTTCATATTTTCAAGACGTTTAGTTTGGCTATAAGTTTATTGAAATCAGAGTTCAACGGTCTTTATTTTAATTTCAAAAGTTTTCATCTTGATTTTTGCATCGAGATTCGTGCCCGATCAACATAATTTTTTGATGATATATCAGTTGCCCCTTATTTTCGGACGTTGAAAATCCAGAAGTTTGAAAATACTTGTCATATTTTTTTGGGAAGTTTTAGACACAATTTGTCATTCTAATATATTTGAAAATGCCCGAAATTGATTATAGAGGCTTCCTTGAGCTCCAAAAGTGTCAAAATTGGATCCAGAATGTCGAAAAACGGTTCCGAGGACCCTAAAAACGTCCGATTTGAACTGTCCAGGCCGAAAATCTGGCCCGGAGAGCGCATCTTGTGCGCGGTCATGGAGCGTTGTACGCGCGATGAAGGTCGGAATTCCGAAGATGGGCGGAAGTCCTGCGTCGGGCAGAAGTCTGACGAAAGCCTGATAGTCCTATCAACCTCTGTCGCCTGCCGACTACGATCCTTTCGAACTTCGTCGCCCGCCGACTACACTCCTTCCGACCTCCGTCGCCCGCCGACTATGGTCTTGCCGACTATGCAAACATATCAATAATGATTATTTCAAGTCCAATCATGTAATACAATTTATAAGATATATACTTATTATATCAAGCCAAGGCCATCCCCAAGGAGAGGCTCATTTGTAATCAATTACAAATACTAGTGGATTCATTCAAACTGGGTCAGACCCTGTGGTTTTTTCCCTTTTTCAGGATTTTTCACGTAAAAATTTTAGTGTTTCTTATAAATGCTGCACTCTCTCTCTCTTTCATCTGTTTGCGTGTTGGATCTTCTACAAAGCTAAGACATTAAACTTTATACTTTTCTACAGCTACGAATATTCCAGGATGCAACAATGTGCAAATAAATTTTATGTGTATTTGATTAAAGTAAGAAAACACAAAATAATTTAGCATTTTCCTTTAAAACGAATTTTTTTTTAACGTTTTCAGCTTAGAGATATAGAGAAAGAGAAATAGAGAAAAGGTTGAGAGAGAGTGAGAGAGAGGCACAAAGAGAGAAACATGGAGAGGGAGGCAAATTCGTTTAAATTTAAATAACTTAAATTTATATTTTAAATATTTAATTAAATTTTAATTAACTCTACATTTTTTAGTTAACTATATTTTAAATATTTAATAAAATTAATGAAAGATATTAAAAAAATTAATATGATGAATATTATAACTATTATATTTATTTTAAATGATGTATTTTTTATTAATTTAAATATAAATATAATTTAAAATTAGTTTTTTCATTATTTAGTTTTTGAATTTTATTAATTATCTTATTTAAATTTTCATTTTTTTTTAAAAATTGTTCTTTGGATTTTAAAAAGTACAAAAAAAAAATTGATCCTGATGAAAAATCTTATGGAAAATAAGAGTAATTGCAAGGAATATAAATTATAATTAATACAAATGTATAATTATTCTCTATTAATCTCCTTAATCATTATAAAAATGATAGTTATTTTCAAAAATCAAGATCATTTTAATATAAATATAATTTAAAATTAAACAATTAATCATATATAATATTAAAAATGAAATAGTTATAATATTTAATTAAATATTTAGAATATAAATTTAAATTTAATATTAACACTATTTTATAATTTAATCATCTCTCTCTCTCTACATTTTTCTACCGTTAATAAAAAAATAATATTAATATTAATATTAACAGCTAATTATAATTTAATTTTAATTTAAATTAATATTTTAAATTTAAAAATTTAAATTTATATATTTCAAAATACATAGAAGGAATAGTAACTTAATCAAATTTGATTTAAAATTAAAAAAAAACTATTTCAATTTTTCCATCAAGAAATAAGTTTGAAATTATTCAATTTAGTTATTTGTGCAAAGCTTTCCAAATTAAAAATTTGTGTAAAATTCCGCCTTTTTTGAAATCCTTTGGAATAAGAAGCGAGTAAATTCAAGGAGTTTTGTCGAAGGGTGGTTTTGTTCTTTTGGGAGGTGCTGTGACGGTCCTACTGCCATTTGTTATGGCCTGAGACAACTACTGCTCAACCAGCTTCTGTGTTCGTTATTCTTTCATTCTGATCGGAGTTGTGATGTTTCTGGGGTGTAGACCTTATTTTCCTGAGTCCCATTTTCTCTTTGTGAGCTTTGGGAATATAATTGATTTTATACTTGTATTTTTTTCTGTAGTGATTTGTAATCTCTTTTGATTTAATATACGGAATTT
The DNA here is from genome assembly GCA_019925795.1 of Dendrobium chrysotoxum. Lineage (NCBI taxonomy): Eukaryota > Viridiplantae > Streptophyta > Magnoliopsida > Asparagales > Orchidaceae > Dendrobium > Dendrobium chrysotoxum. The sequence goes on from CM034305.1 coordinate 15,061,217, forward strand.
TGCCCCAAAATTTTCCATCCCACGTGGGTTAACAAGTAAAGACAACAACGGTCGAAACAAGAGTTCAAAATCATGCGAAGGGGTGTCAGAAGACGATGCACATGAGCTCGCCAGGAAAAGTCGGTAAGACTGGTAGTTCAGAAATGGGGGCTGGCAGGCTGCCACTTTGTCCTCTATTTTTGTTTTTTTCCCTTCTCTGCAATTGGCCTCTCAACTCCCTTCTTTTTGTGGATTTAATGGCTCTCTGCCCCACTGCTTCACTTTCAAAGGAAGGAGACGATATTTTCAAAGATAAAAAGCTTTTTGTTTTTTTTGTGTGACGAGAAACCAATCTGCTTTACAGATTATAAATTCTGGTCGATCTAGCAGGCTACCCACACCAATTAGCCTGGGCCAACGCTTAAGACTTTCGCTGTCGCCCATGGGGATCGAACCCGGGACCTGGGCTTTGCCAAGCTGGTTCTTTCCCACACGCGTTAAGCAGCGGTGGGCAAAGATAAAAAGCTAGCTTCAAATTTAGGCATCCAATGAGAAAATTTTTATATATTTATAAATAAATTTATGAAAATTCTTTTAACATTATATATATATATAATTTTTTACTGTAAAAATTTTAGTTTCTTTAAAGATCATTGAAATGAAAGATTAGGAAGCTTATAAAAATAAAAAGCTACAAATGTGATTTTGGGGAAGGTAGATTAGGCATTGGATTCCTCTAATGTAAGTGATATAGTGATGCCATACTGTCTTATTCATAGTTGAGAGAAAATTTATTGTTCAAATAAATTTAAGATAGTTTTAGGATAGCCATAAAATTTCAAATGAAGATGAACAATAAATAATAAATGCAGCAAAGATCATAATTACGAGATAAATTTATGTGGTTCAGTGATATCTACCTACTTCAACGACTGCGTAGAGATTAATCTTCAACTAAAATTTAAAAGAGAAGTATACCAAAGAGTTTTTTTGTAATATTTAAAAAGATAAAGATAGATATACTACTTTCTCTATATCAATTATTAAGAGTAATCACCTGTTGTGAAAACAAGGGATGAACTTGAAGAACAATATGTTGCTACTATTGCTATTAAAGACTATTGTGTACTGAAACATTTATGATAGTAGAAAGTTGTAGTGTTTAATGCCTTAATTTCACACAAAGATCGAACACGTATTTAGATAAGAGAAGAGTGCAAAAATTTTAATAGATACCAGAAGTTTTACACGAAAAATTTAGGAAAGGGAAACCCCACAGGACTTGGCCCAACTTAAATGATTCCACTAGTGTTTATTATTTATTACAAATGATCCATTTTCTTGTAATTAGAAAGATATTGATACAATATAATTGATATAAGCTATACAAAATAAATTCTGATGTAGAAGTTGGAAAAGCTCTATGGCATAGGAGTTATCTTCAAAAGATCATTTATAGTATATTTGGTCGTACTCCTTTAAGGAGGGGAGACCAGAGATCAAGAAATACTAGTGTTGTTGTCGGGAGTCAGAGTTGGTGTCGATGACATGCATTGATTTTATAGATGATGGCGTGCATTAGGATTACTCAAGATGGTAGGTGTTGAAGTTAGCGAGTTTTGGTGTAGCCTAACGACAATTATAAGAAGATCATATGACAAAGGACTGTAGTCGGGAAATGCAAAATGAAGAAACCATAGTCGGGCGACATAGGTTAGAGGATTATAGTTGGGCAAATGAGGTTGGAGGATTGAAGTCGGGTGATGGAGGTTGGAGGACCGAAGTCAGTTAATTGTGGTCGGAGGATCCAAGTTGAGCGACGGTGGTTGGAGGACTAGAGTGGGGCACCTGTGGTTGGTGGATCGAAGTCTGGTGATAGTGGTCAAAGGGTCGTAGTATGGCAATGGCAGTCAGAGAACATCAGGCGATGGAAGTTGGTAGCTTGTAGTCAGGCGATGGAGGTCTTGGGATTGTAATCATGTGATGGTTATCGATGAATCGTAGTCAGGTGATAGAGGTAGGGGAACCATAATCAAGTGATGGTGGCCGATGAACAATAGTCTGACGATGGTAGTTAAATGACTTATAGTTGGGTAATGATGGTTAGAGGCTTGCAATTAGGCGACATTGATTAAAGAATGGTGATGTGATGATGGTAATCAAGCAGTGGCTCAATTATGGCATCAAGTGTTATTCCAAAGGTGATGTTCAGGCAATGGTTAAAGCTTGTGACATGTTCAAAATACTTGTAGCTTTATCTTGATACTTTCTTGATATATCATCAAAAATTTATCATGATCGGGCATGAATTTCGAGGCAAATAGTTGGAAACTTCTAAAATTAAATTCGGGACAATCTGAACTCCTATTTAGTAAACTTATAATTGAACTGAACATCTCGAAAAGGCAAACACAACGACACCAAATTCAACCCAATCTGAGCCCAAATGGGTCTAAATTAAAGGCCTAGAGCACATTAGAAGGTTCAAAATATAAATTGGATGATCAAATGATATCCAAATGTGACAGACTTATAGTCGAATTGAGTGGCTCGACGAGCCGAATCCAAAGAGCCCAAAATTCCAGAATTCTGACATCAATAAGGCACTCAAATACTCGATAAATAGTCTATAATGAAGGGAATTGATATCGACCGTCTATTCGAACCACTCTTAACGTGCCCTTAATCTTCTCCCTATTTACTTGTCATGACATTCTAAAAAAACTATAAATAGACCAATCATTCTTCATTGAGAGGAGGAAAAAGGAAGAGAAGGAAGAGAGGAAAGGAAGAGAAATAAAAGTTCTCTTACCACCAGACTCCTCTTCGACCACCACCAGGCCAACAACTGTCGCCAGACTTTCGCTCGACAACCAACTGATGTCAGATTTCTTCTCAGCCACTAACCATTGTCGTACTTCAGCCCAACCACCAGTTGTCTTCAAACTTCCGCCTGACCACCAATTGGCGTCTACAATCCTTCTTACCACTGTCACCTGGCTATGGTCTTTCCGACCTCCGTTGCCCACCGAATACGATCTTTCTAACCTACGTCACCTGCCAACTACGAACCTTTCGACCACCATCATCCAACTACAGTCCTTCCAACCACTGTTGACATAGTACGGTCCTTTCGACCACTGTCATTCGAAGATGGTCATTCAGACCATTGTCGCTCAACTATGGTCATTCCGACCACCGTCATCTGACTACAATCCTTTCAACCACCTTCGCCCGATTACAGTCTTTCTGACCTATGTCACTCACCGACTACGGTCCTTCCGACCACCATCACCCCACTTTGGTCTTTATGACCTTCGTTGCCCGTTGACTACAGTCCTTCCGACTACCGTCACCCGACTATGGTCTTTCTGACCTTGGCTGCCCGCCAACTACGGTCTGTCCGACCACCATTGGCCACCTACGGTCTTTTCAACCTTCGTCGCTCAACAAACAATCTTTTCGACCTTCATTGCCCGACTACAATCCTTTTGACCACTATCCCTCGACTACGGTCCTTCAAACTATCATCGCTCGCCGACTATGGCCCTACCTACCAAACAAATATGCCAACGCTGATTCTTCCAATTCCCACCATGTAATGCACTATATATGATGTATATTATCTACATCAAGCCAAGGCCTTCCCCCCAAGGAAGGGCCTTATTTGTAATCAACTGCAAATACTAGTGGATTTATTTAAACTGGCGAAGGCATTGTGGGTTTTCCCCTTTTTAGGGGTTTTCACATAAAAACTCTGGTGTCTCTTATGAATGCTACACATCTACTATTTATCTGTATGTGTGCTAGATCTTCGTACAAAACTAGGACATTAAACTTTATGTTTCTCTACCACCGCGAATATTCCAAGACGCAACAATTCTCATTCCAAGAACTTTCTTTGCTTCCTCCAAATCTTTCATGCCCTTTGACCATTGTCTTTTAAGATCATTCATTTTCTCCATGTGGCCCTTAAATAATATATACAACAAAATCTATGCATTAGAGTACATATCTATAAATTGGAATAAAATAAACTAGAATTAGCCATGATTGTATAAAAATAAAAAATATACTAAAGGTAACTCAGACAAATAAAAAATAGTATCACAACTACTCAATCGGCTCTTTTTTCCCTTTCCTTAACCTAAAATAGAATGCGTAATATGTGTGAGCCAACACAGTTCAGCATGTCACACTCACTAATCTAATTTTTTTAATAATTAATTTAATATGTATTTAACTAAAATTTAAAAATAATTAATAATAATTCAGTATACTAGGAAGAATAATGCTTGTAGTTATAAAAAATTTAATAAAAAATACAACAAAAGTAAATAAATAAGTATTTCATACATCAGAGTAAAAAATAATAAATTTTTCTCAGGTCCTTATACCTCATATCAGAAAGATATATCAGAATTTAGGCTCTTATGACTCTTTATGCTAACATATTAGAAAATAGGCCCTTATAACTTTCAATGCTTAGCACATATCAGATATTAAAAAAATTCAGGCCTTTTTAACTCCATGTGCATTCAATACAATAAAACTTACTTCAACATCAAATTATCTTAGAATCATATATTTCAAGTAAATATGCACATGTATCATTATATTGCAGTAAAATAAATATGAATTGACCAATGTTAAAAATTCACATAATACTTTACTGGTATATGCAACAGATTCAACTACTAATAAAAAAATTATTATTTCAGAATTTTATCATATTATCAGGAATTATTCAGAATACTATTTTAAAGCTTTAATTGTACTACAATATTATTTTTTGGGATCAAAATTATTTTTAATTGGATAAAAATGATGCACTTTTCGATTTATCTAGTAGAAATTTTTCAGAAAAATACGTAAACGTGTATAATAGTTGTAACATCATATATAAAGTTACACTTTAAAAGTTTAGCGGGTGCAATGTTATCTTCATTTTTATGCTATGAAATTATAATTTAAATTAGAAAAATCCTAAAATTTTCATATATTGAAAACTAAGATAGCATAATGAAATCTATCTCGATCCTGATAACTTTAAAAATTAGACCAATAGTAGAAAATGGACCAGAGTCACCCAAATCAAAATCTCTCTCTCTCTAAAATCTCTCCCTCTCTCTCTAGCTGACTGCCCTTAGGGAGGAGAAAATGAATTTTGATTAAATAAAATAAGAAGAGATTGATTATTTTATAAGATTTGGACCTTGCGCCACAACGCTTGTCTCTACAGTGCCACAACGCTCTCCATTAAAGGGAAAATTATTAGGTCCGGCGTCCGGATTCGTCTCGCCACATCACCCGGGGCCCAGTGCATCTGGGTGGCCCCGGGTGATGTGGCGCATCCGGATTCGTCTCCGGACGATCAGGACGTCGGACCTAATAATCTCTCCCATTAAAGAGCACGATGATTAGTCATTCTGATGAGTTGTGTGTTATTTGTAGCTTGTAATGTTTGTATTGTGTGATTTTACTCTGTGTTTTAAGTAGTTCATTTTTTTGTATTGTAATATATTTTTAATTCCTCTTTTTGGTTATGTCAAAAGGGTGAGTAGTGAGTGCATTGGTTGTCATAGTGAGTGTGTTGTTTGTATAGTTTACTTTTTTTATTAGTTAAGTTTGATTTATTTCATTTCAGTATTTATTATGTAATTATTTTTAATAATAATAATAATAATAATAATAATAATAATAAATCAAAAAAAAATCAAAGATTTTTCCGATTTTTAAAAGAGGCCACTTAGTGAGGGGGAGATTGTTGCAAATTGAAAAATCTAACTTACAAATTTGAATCTCAACGAACAATATTTACCATCATAAAAAGGAGATTGTTGCAATCCATAAGCCCGACCTTTCATTTTAATGATTACAAATAATATTTGATATTTATTTTACTCATTTCTGTTTTATATATTGTATATATTTTATTATGCGTCACTAACCGTTCAGGTACAACATACACCAAGCAAAAGTAAAGAATCAATGCTCAAGATAATGTGCTTGTATAAGTCAGTTCATGTTTGAAAGAGTCTGTATTTTTTATTTCTCTCGAGTCATTTCTATTTAGGTGTATGTCAGTTTAGTTATCGTGCACAGACATAGAAGGGGGGATTAAAATTGAATGTTTTTTTTTTTTTGTTAATCGTACTGTATAATCAATATCATACTGTATGATCTGTTCAAACTAAAATTAATTAAAAATATTTAAATCTTCTACGAGTAACTTTTCACATTATTTTTGCCTTCATTTCCCTCATGTTGAACTGGTAGATCATGTTCTTCTGCAGAGGATGAGACTCCCATTCATAAAGACAGCACAAGTAGATTGAAGTATTTTCATCTATCAAACATGCTTCGAGAATCATTGGCTTTTATTCTTAGTAGCAACTGTTTCAGTGGCTATAGGTGTTGACATTCTTACACTTGTAGTAGTGTTATAGCTCGTTCTAAATTTTTCTTAGGTATTTGATCTAAATGGTATGTTGTTGTAGCTTTTATCATATGAATAAGATTTCGTTAGAGACATCTTTTTTATTACTTTATTTTTCAAATTATAATCTATTTGGCCATTGCTTTTTTAGTTACATTCAAAATAATTTTATACTAAAAAGTTACTTTCTATAATAACTTTAAAAAATTATTTTCACAACCATAATTTTATGAAGTAGTAAGATAATTGTCTCAAATAAAAGAATAACTTTCTCACTGTTTCCTAAAATATTTTTTTAATATAAAAATTTTTAGTTTAAAAAATTATGTATTAAAAATTACTTTAAAAAATAATAAAAAAACTATCACAAAGAAAACCTAAATTTTCTTTGAACTTTCTTGATGAGTTGGTGGCTTCGTTTGGAATAATTTTTTGATAGTTGTGTTAGTTGGAAAAGCAGCTATGAAAACAGTTTTTAAACTGAGAAAGCAGAATAAAAATTATGATTGAGAAAGAACTGAAAAAGTATAATCGTTTATGACGCCAATGAGCTGCACTTGTAAATCTGGTACGCATATCAAAGCTTAAATGAAATTTATTGAATTTTGGTATAGTGCACGCTTTGAATGTAATCACCATTTAACAATCCGGTACAGGTGAAATTATTCTGTCAGAATTCCAAACGTAGAGAATAATCCGGATTACTGCGTATTTGCTGCGTATTTTGAATACACAACAAATAAGCAGTAAATAAATAGTAAATCAATAATACTCACTAAATACGCACAAAATACTCACTAAAAAAGTAGAAAAAATGCAAAAATATGTAGTGCATATTTATTGAATATTTTTTTTGCATTTTTTGTGAATATTTTCTACATTTTTAATGAGTATTTAATTATTATTTAATGAGTATTATTGATTTGCTATTTATTTACCGCTTATTTGATGTGTATCCAAAAATACGCAGCAAATAAGCAACAAATACGCAGCAATCCGAATTATTCTCTACGTTCGAAATCCTAACAGAATAATTTCTCCCGGTACAGAGGCTAGCTTAGTAGCTAGTCTTAGCATATGCAAGGTAATTGAAGAGTAAATTTGTGCAGTTTCACTCATTTCATAATGCTTAAATCCTAATAAACACTGGCAGAGTAACATTTTTACACTGAAAATGCTACATTTTAGTAAATTTACATAATTTGACTTTAAGATATTCAAGTTTAGTGTTAAATTGGTTGTTAAAGCTAGGTTAAACTTCTTTATATAAGGGTCATTTAATTTGCTAAAAAATAAATGCATATTAAAATGAAATGCAGCATAAAAAAATAAAAAATATTTAAAATATTTTAATTTGTTTGAATTGAATGCAAATAAAAATAAAGGTGATATTTTTTTTATTTGAAATAAAATAAATGTAGTATACATAATGGTTATGGTATACAGTCCGCAACAATGACGGCGGCTAATGATTGACAATGGCAATAGCAGGAAGTGTTCAACAGCGGCGACGAATATGAAATTCAGCATGCGACATGTTCAGCGTGCGACATGTGGTAGGCAGTGGCCAACAATGGCGACAACTAACATCAATGACAAAGAATTCATGAATGATTTATATCCCTTTTACTTGAAACCAAACAATCTCTTAGGCCCTCTAAAATATATTTTAAATTTTGCGTTGATTTAAATTTAAGATAGACATAGCGGGTTCTTATTCAAGGCAGGATAATGATTGGACTTCAATATTTATATGATGATGATGCTCATCTCAAGAGTTACAAAAGTGCTTAACCTTTAGAGAGCATAACTCAATTAATTTACAATAAAAAAGGCGAGAATCTTGAGCAAATAAATTTCACTGACCTTCGTATCAATCATTATTGTACCAATTGCTTCGGCATTCATATGATTAATGATAGCTCATCATGTTAGCAACTCTACAAACCATCCATGATTGGAGTCTTCAGCAGATTTCAGCACATGGAATGATAATACTTCAAAGATACTGCCATTCTGAAGCAAAGCTGCAGCTCTTATGGCCTCTTTTTTCTCCCTACTAGTAAACCGGTTGTCGGTTATGCGAAGGATTCGAGAAGTGGAAGAGAGAGCATTTGGGTAATCTGTAGTTAATTTATACAAGCAGGAACAGATAAGAAACAAATTATACATTAATGCTCGGTTGGAGATGGCAATCGCATTGACCAACTATAAATAGAGAAAAAACAATTGATAGGACCTTCACAGAGGGAACGAAACTATACTACAAAGTGTTAATTTCTTAAAACTAAAATTTCTGTGCGGAGCGATCAATAACGCAATGTTTTCCTAAGAGATTTATGGGCGGGAGAAATTATTCTGTGCAGAGACTGGACGCAAAACGCCGTCTGGAGACCAATCAGAATGCGCCTTATCAACAGTACCGAGCCGCAGTACCGAGCGATACCGAGCCGCAGTACCGAGCAAGAGGTGACGTGGCGCATTCTAGTTGGTCTTCAGACGACGTTCGACATCTGCACAGAATAATTATCTATGGGTAGGACTAGGAGAAAGAATAACAATACCTACAGCCTTAAACTGCTTTTTGCAAAACTGGAACCAAGAATTTACAGCCTATTTATTCCATGCTTTAAATGCGCTCATTTGATCAAACAGTTTCCACCACTTGGCTGGAAAAGAATCCTGAATGTCATCAAGGTTTTCATCCAAAAGTCTGCCGTTTTTAAACAAGCCGCTCGCAGCAAACCCCATTAACTCGGTCGGGTTCATGTAACCGCGAACTCTAGAAACAATACCTCCTCCGTAGCCATAGGAGAAACCCATCTTAGAAGTATTAGGTGAGTTATGCTCCTGCAGTTGATCCTGACTATTATTTGGTCCATCAACAAGTAATCGTTTGGTGATCAAAGGTTTTTCGTCTGATTGCATAACATCAACCATGCCAAATGCTTCCCAGTCCACTTGCTGCCAAAGTCCATATCCACGCTCAGCTTTATGAGTAAAGTAATCTTGTAAATCAGCGGAATGTTCCAAAGCTAGTTTGTCCGCTTGGATTTTAAGCTCTCCTAGCCTATGGCCGATCCTAGATGCTACAGCATCATATAGAACACCCCTAGAAACATCTTCCGTATCATCATCGACAATCAGGTCATCTAAGGGTATTGGATCACCAACAACAACCGTGACCTGCAGTTAAACATAATAAAGCAATCTGTGGTGTTGTTTCTATTTATCGAAAATAACAAGATCCGAATAACTAACATAGAAGAATTCAGCGAGCAAAAGATTCTGCACTCTATATACCAAAAGCTGAAGTAAACGATGCATATTGATTACCTTTTTGCCAACCTTTGGGAAGTTTGAACCAATAGGCATGATTTCTTGCATGCCTGAATGCACAAATGGAATGACTATGGGAATTTTATCAGCATCCATTACAAGCCTGTAATATAAACAATATTAATCGATAAAAGACCAAAAATAAAAATAAATAAATAAAAAAGAAAAGAAAGCTACAGCGACTGATGTGAAACTCCTACTCTGGCCTTTGGTTTGCAATTGGATTTATAACTGGGCGGTGGAACTTTCTGCAGGTATTGCTTACGCAGTGGTTTTTCTAGTTTGTGACGTTATCGCATCGGGCAATCACAGCGGTACCCATCCATGCCCAGTTTAAGCGGGAAATCATAGATTTACAAGGCTGAACTTTTATTTTATTTTTATTTTTTTAATTGTAAAAAAGGGACTGTATAATTACGAACAAGCATCACAACCATGTACAAAACAACATATCACGAATAAATTCCTAGTTAGATGAGCAATTCTTTCTATCTTCCTGTGCATCTGGCAGCCTCAAGATTTTTTAGAGAGGTATCTAGGAAAGGTCGACATGGTGAATTGGAAAGCTTGACTTATTCTTTCTATTTTTATTACATTCTCTAAATCCTTTCAATTAGTTTTGTGCATTTGACTGATATTTTGCTGAATTTGATACAACTTTGGATTTCTACAATAGTATGATTTTCAATTGATTGGATGACCATTATAATTTCAGATTTCTATGTATTTTTTTTATGAACTATTAAATTATCTTCATCAAGGTTTTATTCATATTTTAGTTTAGGGTTTTATGATGAAAGTTATCTAAATTAAGAATTTGTAATATATAAATTTGAGTGTGTTAATGTGCTTTTTGCATCTCATTATAGATTGTGTCGTATTAGCCAGCCATGCGCCCTAAAGTCTCCACCAAATTTGATATCAAAGCCTTAAGTTGCATGAAAATGTCGTCTAGACATATAATACATTAATTGGGGGTCAATTAATAAAATAATAAGCTGATGCAATTTCAACGAAATCAAATTAATTTGATTTTAGATGAGTCTAAAATGACTATTTTGAGATAAAGAATTATATTCCTAATATTTGATGAGAGGAATCCTAGAGAGTTTTTCGATTGGATAGTCAATGTAGAAAATTCTTTAAATATTATAATAAGTTTGTTGTTTCCTAAAGAGATGAATTTTCTAAAATAAAATAATAGGTTTTACTCTATTTTTTGGCCAAGTTTTCTTGCTACTATAAAATGTACAAGACTTGATATGAAACAAACAAAAATAATAATATTTTTCATGAAGTCATCATAAAGATGAACCGCATGATCAATTTAAAAAACTTCAAACAAAGTGACTACAGTGTATTTGAATATTTTGTTAGTTTTAAATGTCTTGTCGCCAAATAATATTTGACTATATTAGTTTGATTACATATATTACATAAAAAATTAAATGCGAATTCTATTATAATTCTCTGAAGACATTATAATTTTCCAAAGGTTGAACCTATACTTCAAGATGTTTTAATTGATCTTTTACTTGAAAGCCAAACTTAGAAGGGAGGAAAATGGACATTCTCATATAAATATGCACAAACATATGTATGCACAACTTAGAGCAATAGCTTACATTTCAAATTATAACACTAAATATGATCAAAATCAGTAGCACGCATTTCAAATTATAACACTAAATATGATCAAAATTAAAAGCATGAATTTTAAGAATAAGCTGCTATAATGTGATAGGAAATACTTGAGTTCGCAAGTAATTCTATCGGATCTACTTAAGTTCGCAAGCAATCCTAACAAGAAATTGGTAAAAAAACAGCGAGAAAACACAAGAAAGTAATGAAACAACTCAAGAAAACAATAATTTTTATTAATCAACTTAAAGCAAAGCAAATCTAAAGCAAAGATACAATTGATCCTCAATTCGAGAGGAGGATCGATCTCTCCCAATCTCTAGATACTAGATCTAGAGCTCACAACTCCCAAGAGATCACTCCCCCCCCTACCCTTTCCATAAATACATTTAATTAATTAAATCAAATAAGCATGGGCCCTCTTTCTCAAAATAATAATTAAATTAAATTAAATCAAATAGGATGTGGGCCCCATGGCCTTATGCAGCTAAGACATTGGGAGGCAGTTTGAACCGCCTCCTGTAAACATTGGCCGGCCCCACATGGGCCAGCTAGGTCGGTTCCTCCTGAACCGACCTATCAATACCGCCTTTCCAAAGGGCCACCTTGTCCTCAAGGTGGAAAGAAGGAAATTGATACTTCATCCGTTCATATGGCTCCCAGGTCGCCTCATAATTTGGAAGATCCTTCCACTTGATTAATACCTCTTTAATTCCTCCTTCTCCCTGGCGTATCCCTTGTAACTCGCAGGGTTCCAAAATTACTTCTAAGTCTTCTGTTAATGTTTCTGGTAATTCTGGACCGACTGAACAATCTCTGATGGCTCTTTTTAACTGAGATACATGAAAAACTAGGTGTATAGTTGTAGTTGTTGGTAGTTTCACCCGGTATGCTATTGCCCCAATTTTTTCCAATATTTCATAAAGCCCAAAGTATCTTGGAGCGACCTTCTCATTTCTTCTGTTGGCCATTGACCTCTGCCTGTAGGGTCGAAGCTTTAAGAACGCATTTTCCCCAACTTCAAACTAAACGTCCTTCCTATGTCCATCAGCTTGCTTTTTCATAATTTGTTGAGCTCTCAGCAGATGTTCCTTCAGCTCTTCTAACACTCTGTCCCTTTCTTCCAAGTATTCCTCTACTAACGACACGGGAGTGCTGCTACTCCCAAAATGCACCAAGTGAGGAGGGTCTCTTCCGTACAATATCTTGAAGAGAGTCATCTGAGAGGCAGAATGATAAGAAGTGTTATACCAATACTCTGCTCAGGATAGCCACTTGGCCCATAGCTTGGGTTTCTCGGACACCAAGCATCTTAGATAAGTTTCCAAGCTCCTGTTAACTACTTCCGTTTGGCCATCTGCCTGTGGATGATAGGTCGTACTCCTCTTTAAAACTGTTCCTTGTAGTCTGAACAATTCCTTCCAGAAATGACTGAGAAAAATCTTGTCTCTATCTGATACTATTGCCTCTGGTACTCCATGTAATCTAACTATCTCCCTGATGAAAGATGTTGCTACCGTTATTGCGGTGTAGAGGTGCCTTAGAGGAATGAAGTGTGCGTATTTACGTAGTCGGTCTACCACTACCATAATGACTGTAAAGCCCTCTGATCTTGGTAGACCATCTATAAAATCCATGGACACTTCCTCCCATACTTTGTTTGGAAGTGCCAAGGGTTGCAGTAATCCCCCCGGAGCCATTGCCAGGTACTTATGTCTCTAGCATACCTTGCACCTTGCCACCATGTCCTCTACATCATGATGCATTCCCTTCCAGTATAACTCTGTCGCCATTCTTCTATAGGTCTTTTGCACCCCTGAATGGCCACCTACTGCGCTTCTATGGAATTCTTGTAATAAGTGTGGAATGTGGATGGAATTTCTTGGCATTACAAACCTTCCGTGGTACAAGAGTCGCTCCCCTTCGATTGACTATCCTGGATGGCTACTGGTGTCTCTCACCAAGTCGTCCCTAATCTTCTTCAATTCTTCATTTTGCATACTCTCTTCCTTGATTGCCTCCCAGTCCACCATCAAGGGTACTGAGATTGCCATATTCTGACGTTCCCCCTTCCATCTAGATAGAGCATCAGCCGCCTTATTTTCCAATCCGGGCCTATATTGGATTTCAAAATCATAGCCATGAAGTTTGGATAACCATCTCTGATGCTCCTCCATCACTATTCTTTGTTCGAGCACGTATTTTAAGCTCCTTTGATCTGTCCTGACAATGAAATGTCTCCCCAACAAGTAGGGACGCCATTTTTGAATCGCCAACACAATGGCCATTAGTTCCCTCGCATAGACTGACTTTAGCTGAGCTCGGGTTGATAAGGTTTGGCTGAGGTATGCTATAGGCCTGTAATTCTGCATGAGTACTGCCCCTAACCCATATCCGGATGCATCGGTTTCTACAATGAAAATCTGGCTGAAATCCGGAAGAGCTAACACTAGTACTGTAGTCATAGCTTTCTTCAATTTTTCAAAGGCCTGTGTCGCCTCTTCTCCCCATAAGAAGTTGCCCTTCTTTAGTTGCTCAGTTAAGGGCCTGGCTATAGTACTGAATCCTCTTACGAATCTCTGGTAGTATCCTGTCAAACCCAGAAAACCCCTCAGCTCTTTCAAGTTCCTGGGTAGAGGTCACTTCTGTATTGCTTCTATTTTGGTTTAATCCGTAGCTACCCACTCTTGAGAGACCACGTGTCCCAAGCACTCCACACTAGTTTGTGCGAAGCTGCACTTCTTCAAATTAGCTCTGAGCTGATGCTCCTGTAGAACTTCAAAAATCGCCCTTAAATGCTCCATGTGCTCCTTGGTTGTCCTGCTATACACAAGTATGTCGTCCAAGAAAACTAAGACAAACCTTCGTAGGTATGGTTGAAACACTCGATTCATTAGAGACTGGAAAGTAGTTGGAGCGTTGATAAGGCCAAAGGGCATCACCAAGAATTCGTAGTGTCCCTCATGTGTCCTGAATGCCGTCTTTTGAATATCCTCCTCCTTCATTCTGATTTGATGGTAGCCCGACTTCAAGTCCAGCTGGGAAAACATTATTGCTCTGTGAAGCTCATCCAACAATTCATCGATCATCGGGATGGGAAACTTATCAGGCATCGTCTCCTTGTTTAAAGCTCTATAATCCAAGCAAAACCTCCAGCTTCCATCCTTTTTCTTGACTAGTAAGACAGGGCTGGAGAAAGGACTTACGCTTGGCCGGATGATTCCTGCTTCCAACATTTCCCTAATCAGCTTCTCAATTTCATCCTTTTGAATTTGGAGATAGCAGTATGGTCGAACGTTAATCGGTGGCACCCATTCCTTCAAATTAATTGCATGCTCCTAATTTATGGGTGGTGGTAAGCCTTGAGGTGGCTGGAATACCTCGCTGAATTGTTGCATGAGTGGTTGTACCGCTATTGGAATGCCCCCTTTTTCCCCCACACTAACCTTCTCTAAGCATTGTAATTCCACCAGGTACCCACCCCCCCCCCCCCCCCGTTTCTTGTATGGTTCTGATAATGGATTTGAGAGATACTCCAACCCTGGTTAGTCCTACATCGCCCTGAATCATCATTCTCTTTCCCCCCACCACCAGTTCCATCCTTAGTGCTCCCCAATTTACCTTGGTCTCCCCCAATGTTTGCAACAATTTCATTCCCAGGATGACATCCGTGCTCCCTAATTCCAAGGGAAGAAAATCCTCCCTCACCTGTATTCCCTGAAGAGTCAGTATCACTCCCCTACAAACTCCTCTACCCGTTTCTATTTTTCCTATGCCCATCATCACCCCGTAGCCTCCGGTGTCTACTAATTTCATCCCCAGAAGGTCAACCATCTGGGTGGAGATGAAATTGTGGGTTGCGCCACTATCTATCAATACTACCACCTCTTTATCTACTATTTCTTCTTTTGCCTTCATAGTGTAGTTTGGGGTGAATCCCATTACAGAGTTTAAGGATACTTCTGCCACATCCAAATGTAATTTTTCTTCCTCCTTCATTTCTAGCCCGCTTCCACCTCCCTCTTCAGCTTCCTCGTCATCGCAGACGGTGAGAACCTGAAGAGTTTGGTCCTTACACCTATCCCTGGCATGTACTTTTCATCACATCTAAAACATAGCACTTTTGCCCTTTTTTCGTGTATTTCCTTCTCTGTCAGCCTCTTGAAGCTTCCACCTCCTCCTCTAGCTCTCTCCTTGGGTACTTCTGTTATGTTTCCCTGCACTGATCCTTTAGGGGCTAAGATGGTGGTGGTCATCCTGTATGATCCCCCCGAGTTGCTTCCTCTAGCTCCTCTCTCCAGATGCTTCTGATCTTCCACCAGCTGGACTAGCTCCATGGCCTCCCCCAGATGTTCTGTCTTCTCCTTCCAAGATTTCTACCTCTGGATTTCCTCTTCCCCTCCATGTGTTAGGGTTTCCTCCCCTTCCATGGCCGTCGAAGGTTTCCCTTGCTTCCGATGTCGTCGGATTGGTCTTTACTTCCAATAATTTCTTTAGCATATCTTCCATTACGGCGAACCTTCCTTCCATCTTTTCGTTATTTGAAGAAATCTGATTTTGAAAATCAGAAAATCTTTCCTCCAAATCTAATTTAATTTGCCCTATTTCGCCTTCCAGAACTTCCACCTTCTCGGCCATCTTCCTTCCCCAGAATCGCAAGAAGATCTTTCAGATGTGTTTTTACCACTGAAATCACAGAATTTTAGCCGTTGATGGTCCCAAGACAAGGCTCTGATACCAATTTGATAGGAAATACTTGAGTTCGCAAATAATCCTATCGGATCTACTTGAGTTCGCAAGCAATCCTAACAAGAAATTGGTAAAAAAATAGCGAGAAAACATAAGAAAGTAATGAAACAACTCAAGAAAACCGTAATTTTTATTAATCAACTTAAAGCAAAGCAAATCTAAAGCAAAGATACAATTGATCCTCAATTCGAGAGGATGATCATTCTCTCCCAATCTCTAGATACTAGATCTAGAGCCCACAACTCCCAAGAGCCTCTAAGAGATCACTAATCTTAAGCATGCCTTCTCCTTCCGTTCTCTTCCCTATTTATAGATCTCCCTAGCCCCTAACCACGCCACCCCCCCCCCCCCCTTTCCATAAATACATTTAATTAATTAAATCAAATAAGCATGGGCCCTCTTTCCTAAAATAATAATTAAATTAAATCAAATAGGATGTGGGCCCCATGGCCTTAGACGGCTAAGTCATTGGGAGGTGGTTTGAACTGCCTCCTATAAACATTGGCCGGCCCGACATGGGTCGGCTGGGTCAGTTCCTCCTGAACAGGCCTATCATAATGATGCTAAGCAAACATTAAAAAAATTTCAAAAAAAAAAAGAAAAGAAAGAGAGAACAAAAAAAAGACATAATCGAGTTTAAAAAGGCCACATACTTCGTACACATTGGGTTCAACATATTTCCATGCTGTCTTGTTCAAGAATTTTTAAAATGTTATTCAAAAAGATTAAATAAAGATGAAAATTTTCAAAATCAAACTCTGCAACGACAACAACAACAAATTTTTATCCCACTAAGTGGGGTCAGCTATATGAATTCTTTTTTCTCCATTGTGTCCTGTTAAGAGACAAATTCTCATCCAAATCCAATAAAGAAAGGTCATTTCTAATATTTTCTAACCAAGATTTTTTAAGTCTATCTCTACCTTTCTTAACATAAGTCAAATCTAACACATCTACTTTCCTAATCGAGTCATCGGAAGGCCGCTGTTTAATGTGATCAAACCATCTAAGGTGACTCTCTCTAATCTTATCTTCCACTAGAGCTACTCTAACCTTTTCACGGATATGCTCATTTCGTATTCTATCTTTAAGAGTAAAGCCACTCATCCACTTGAGAATCCTCATCTCAGCAACACTTAACTTAATATTATGCTTCTCTTTTAATGGCCAACATTCTGCACCATAAAGCAATGCATGTCTCACTATCATCTTATAGAATTTTCCCTTAAGTTTGAGAGGGACTTTTCTATCACACAACAAGCCCCCATTTATTTCACCATCACCCTGAACAATAGACCCAAGATATCTAAAACATGTGGTCTTATTAATGACTTGAACGCCCAAAGTCACAATCCCCCACTAGATCTATTACTACTAAAATTACACTCAATATATCAATTTTAGATCTACTCAAACGAAAGTCTTTAGACTCTAAGATTGGCCTCAATAATTCAAGTTTACCTTCAACTCCCTCTCCAGTTTTATCAATAAGAAGAATATCACAGCAAAAGGCATACACCGGGGTAAACCTAATAAAAAACTGCTAATAAATGAAACAAAACGAAAGGCATTAAGAGGATATGGAAAACATGTACAAATACAATTCTTCATAAATTGGTCAGCAGACTACAGATATCCTGGATTCCAGACTCTAAAGCAGAAGAATAATGACTTTGCCTTCAAATGGAACTACTGAAGTTATATGAGCTCATCTAAAAATGGAACCTTATTGATGATCAACATAGCCGTCGATGTTCCAGATGTAATAGAGCTTAGAAATGGCAACAACAGCATAAAAGAAAGAACAAATACTCTTTAATATGTATCAAAAATATTGCTAGCGAATTAAGGCCTCCGAAAAAAAAAATCAATAGTCATATATGAAGGGAAAAACTAACACATTCTCATTTAGAAGGCAGAAAAAAAAACTATTAATATAGGTAGAAAAGAAAAAAAAACTATTAATATGATGACCAAACAAATCATTTTTTGCTCACCTGCCTACCCCTCTCTTTGCAGTCCCTAGCGATTTTCCACCATCCCTAGAACGACTTCCCTCAGGAAAAATATGAACCCATCCACCATTATTTAGCTTTGACAGAGCCATATCCATTCCCTGGTCGAAATATCTTTACACCGTGAAGATCATTGGCAATGGCGACCCTAGTCTACTTTGTAAAGCAAATTATAGAACAAAAAGGGCTTTAACAGAGACAACATACCAGATAAAATTTAAAAAGCATACCAGTATTACCGGTAAAATTTCATAACTTCCTACTTTGTAAATACCATAATCTCACTATACAAAATTTACTTCATATCAAAACCATTACAATTTAAACTGCTATTTAGATTTGCTGAAAAAAAAAACAGATGCATATATTTATTTATGCATGTCCACGTATGGAAGATTAGAGGCAGTCATGCATGGAACTCTCTCCCTCTTCGGAAAAAAATATGAAGTCATCCACCATTGTTTCGCTTTAACAGATCCATGTACGTTCACTGGATGAGAATATCATTCATACAGCATGTTTTTACGGACATGCAGTACAGGCTTGTAATATTTAAGATATAAATGGAAAGTAAGATAAAAGCAGCATCAATAAGAAAAAACAACATAATACTGAAAAATAGCTCAGGATACACCAGGTCTCATTACAGTTGAAATTGTTCAAGTCATGAAGAGATTGTTCAGCATAGCTTTGCGCGGCATATCATGTATAAAATATAAACCAGTAATTCATTGCGAAAGTAGATTCAAACCATCCACACCTTTTTCCCTCCCCCTCTCTATAAGTCAAGGGAGACAACCTTTTAGGATGATGTTTCGTCAAAAAAATGTCGAAGTTTGGCCAATTCTCCCCTTCTCCCCTTCTCCCCTTGCTTTCCCATTAAAAAAAACCACACCTAAATGCATATAGCACAATAAGCAACTCAATCCAGCATCGTGAAACACTCGCGCACCTTGTACTAAAAAGAGCTGAAAATCCTTCTGATGTTCTAATGTGAAACATATATGGAAACAGGAATTGCTTAGAAATTAATAACAAGTTATTAAGCTTTGCTAAATTTAAACTCAATGTTTCACCAAGATAAGAATTTAGGATTTCTTAGTTGCAGTTGTGATTTGGCATGCGGTTACAAGAAAGATTAACAGGACAATTTTAAAATAAGAATAAGAAAAATCGTAGTAACACCAGATGCAAAATAATAAAATCCACCTTAAAACAAATAGAAAGTTCACCTCGAGTTCCCCTCACTTTCACTCTTGATGGTGGGGTTAGCGGGAGAATAATTTCAGCAAGTCTGGGGATGCCACCAACAGAAAGAGAACGCCTACAGTCTTGCTCAACGAAAAGTTAGCCGGAGGAGAAGAAGTTGGTGGATGCCCAATGATTCGCCACTGTCCGGAGAGTTGGTGTTCTTCAATAGCAGACGTCAAGGTGAAAAGGATGCGGTCGACGTAGTCGTCGATCTCCAAGTTGAGGTTGAAGAAGGGAGACCGGAGAATATCCACTCGTCCTTGAGGATTATACACGAAGCCGTAGTCTCTTTCAGGATCGGCCATTCATGGAGAGGAGGCCGGTTTGCGAAGCTTAACCCTTGGAGGTGTATGAAGCAGTGGAGAAGAGAAGCAAAGGGGGAAGTAGAGAGTGGGAAATTTCGGCTAAAGCTAAAGGATGAGGCCTCTTGGATTTTGACTTTTAGATTAGGTGGAGGGGAAGTAATCAATTAAAATCTGAATTTAATTTCAGGTTTTAGTAAGTGGAAAATGAGGGAATATTTGAAATTCAAATCTCCCTTAATAGGGAATTAATTAGGTGAGATTGGAGAGAGGGCCGACGGCTTAAGAGAGGGTTTAATGGGCTTAATTAATAGAGAGGGGAATTAATTGGAGAGAGAAAAGGAAAGGGAGGGAGCCGGCCAAGGGAGGAGGGGGAAAAGGTGTCTGTGGGCTCCAAAAATTCCATTTTGTGTATTCCCGACCTCTCCGCGCCATCAGTCTATTTTCCTTGTTTGATAGTGATGACGACGAAGAGTTTTAACAAGATTAGATTCCGGGTGAATTTTCAGAAAGCAGATTGGGTTTTAGATAAGACACTACCCAGAGATTTCGCCCTCAATTTGTGAGGACTTTTTGATCTGAGTTCTAGTTTCCTATAGGCGCAAGCCCCTATAGTTAATTACCCCTCCTGATAATAAGAGAGAACTTTCGATTAAGGCTAGTTATTAAAGAGGTTGTATAGATTGTAAATACAACATATAATAGCAACAGTTTTAGGGTTTGAATTTGAGATTTGAATTTATGATTTAGAAATTATCACCACGAACTTAAAACTGGTGGTGGGGGGAATGAAGACGAGCCCGATCAAGATCCCATGGTTCCGTCGTCCCGGGCTGTCATGATCCCTAGTCTACTTAGTCAGAGGAGGTAGTCGACCCAACCTGACAGAAGGTACCTTATCGGCAGCCATGGGTTGCTTCGTCCAAGAATACCTTGTAGACCTGGGTTGGTGTTTGTCTAAGGGGATATATTTGAATCCACCTTAGCTGACAGAGGGCTTTGTGCCTATCGACTATACCCTATGATTCATCGCTCAAGGGTTTGACGCCTTTAGGGAACATACGGGCTTTGGCCGTGATCGTAATATAATGGTGCCATTTTGCGGCAAAACCACCCGATCAGAGGGCACGTGCCACGTCCCTGCTGGCAAGAGACTATTTGAGGATGAATCTTAGCGATACACCCGACATGCATTCGCTCTTTGTGAGCTGAGGTTAATTTCAAATTTATCACCCCCAACAAACGGTTGCGGGATGTGGATTGATTTTTAGTTTTAAATTTTTAAGTGATAGATTTCATTTCAAGAATTTGGATATTTATTTGATTTTGAGATTTTAACCCCTCCGGTTAAGATTTTGCATCAACACGGCCATCATCGGGGTGACGTTAAAGTCACTAGTGTTTTCGTAGGATTTTGGGAGGCATTTTGTGATTTAAGTCGTGTCGACTCCAGTCCTTTCGAGGAGGAGGATGATACTTGAATTTAGACCCGCGCATCATTCTCAAACCATTAGATTTTGAAATCGTATGCGGTGGTTGGAGCACATGCGGGTTGTAGCATTTGACCCTACGCAGCATTCTCGAACATTTGTGTTTGTAACTTTAAAATATTGATCGGGGCACATGCAGGGGTAGATTTCAGTTTAAGGGATCATATTTAATACATAAGGGGTAATTTTAAAATATTTAAATATGATCCGTTGTGCCAGTGATTCATTTAGAAAATTGCCCGGGATTTCACTTAGGGGTCTACGAACGCCTTCTGTCCGCTTGTATACATGTTGCGGATCCGGTGGCGTTTATTTCTTGCAATATCCATCTATAGAAATAGCATCTAAGTCGATCTCCATATAGCAAATAGTTCCTAAAGAACTTTCATAAGGGAGTTTTGAGAAGTTCTTTATTGCAAGACACTAAATAATAATTGATTGTCAAATGTTCTGTTGTTTCATACTCGTAGTTCTCTTCACTACTGTTTTACTAGTTTTTTTAGTACTCAGCTCCCTTGCTTTCCACTACCTTGCACTTACTAGTAGTAGCTAGATTTATATTTCTCAATATTGATTTTACTTATGATTGTGCTAACTTTTGTCTACTTATTTGCAGGTATTCGTAGTCAGCAGTTGTAGTAGCAGGAGTTTGTAGCTACGAGGGATGTAGTTGTAGTCTTTGTCAGGAGTTGGAGCCCACCAGGGGCTTGGGGCTTTTCCAAGAGCTGCTATGAGAGCTTGTGGAGAGTTACGCAATAGAATTGTTATGTGTGAGCTACTCATCTGGAGAGCTGTCAGTTGTTTGTTTGGAGAGATGCTCTGTTAGAAAACTATTTTTGGAGAGTTGTTTGGAGAGCCATTGTTAGTTTGTACTTAGGTTGGATTAATGGAAAACATTATTTTGATGCTCTTTTATTTTATATTTTATTTTGATTCAATTAATTGCATTAATTATTTATGTTGATTTATTAAAGTGTTGAATTTTAATTAAAATTTATTTTATTCAAAAATTAGTTTAGATTTTACATTTTATTTTAGATTCAGTTATATAGTTTAGGTTAGTTATTAGATTTATTTTAATTTAATATTAATCAGCTCAAATTAAATTTTAATTTAAGGTTTGAAAATTTTAATTGATTAAGTATCCAATTTAACTAGTTCAATCTTGTTAACACTAATATAAGTTTATTAATTCAATTTGTATAAGAATTTTAAATTAAGTTAATTCTCTGTTTGGTTAAGTCTATTTTAAAATTTATGAGTTGTCTTGAATTGAATGGTTTGTTAAATGTTTATGTTAAAATTAGATGGTTTTGAGATTTGAATTTAATTGGTTCGTTATCCAAATGTTATTTTAATCAAATTGAATTTTTTAATCAATTGAAATTCTGTTCAGATTTAAAATTGAATATATTTTATTTTAACAAAGCAATTAGTTATTAAGTGATTTTAAATTTATTAGGATTAATCATTTAATTAATTAGATTAATTATTGAATTGAACTTTGAATTCATTATTCGATTAATTAATGCAATTAGCTTCAAATTAGATTTGTGTTGTCCAAAATCAACCTAAGTCCAAAAATTCAAACAAATCCAAAAATTTGAATAAGTCCAAAATTTGGCTAAGTTCCGAAATTTTTAGAAAATTTCGGTAGCCTTCCGGCGTCCCCTCCCCGGCGCCGGGAGGTAAGGAGGGCATTTGCCCTTTCAAGTCCGTCCGGCCGGAAAAATAGTCAACGGCCGGGGGCTTCAGGGCGTTGTCGGCCCGGGAATTAGTCTTCAGACGCTCTGATTGACGACGATTGGTTACAGACGATTGTCGATTGCCGGTGATTTGTTGCCGATCCCTTTTTTTATCATTTAATTTACAAATTAATTAATATTATAATTATTTTTAAATTAAATAATCAATTAAGCACTTTCCAATTTTCTCCAAAATTTTGGTTAAGTCTCGGATTTTTGAGGAAATTTCGGCAGCCTCCCTGCGTCCCCTCCCCGGCACCGGGAGGTAAGGAGGGCATTTGCCCTTTCAAGTCCGCCCGGCCGGAAAGATAGTCAACGACCGAGGGCTTTGGGGCGTTGTCGGGCCCCGGAATGGTCTTCAGAAGCTCTGATTGGCGATGATTGGTTGCCGATGAGTTGTAGACGATTGGACGCAGATAATTATTGCCGGCGACTGGTTGTTGATTACTGATTGCTGAAATTTGTCGATCCCTGTTTGAGAATACTCTCATTTCTCTCCCTCTCTATCTTTTTGCTTTTTCTTTTTTATTATATATATAATATTATATTAATTAATATAACATAATATTATATATAAATAAATATAACATAATATTATATATATTATATAAATATAACATCATCTGTATATATAATATTATATTATTTTCATAATATTATATAATATACATATATTATATTATATATGTATATATATTGTAATACAATATATAGATAATATATTATATAATATATTATAATATATCATATATTATATAATATATAGATAATATATTATATAATATATGTTATCTCTTTTAACAGAGAGGAGAGGGGATCGGAGAAGAGCCCGATCGGGCATGAGTCGGAGGCGGCCACGCACGGAGTCGCTCGGGTCGGAGACAAGGCGGGCGTCGGCGGCGTCGGAGGCGTTGGCGACGGCTAGGTCGGCAGCAGGTCAGGGCTTGGAGGCTCACTGGTCGGCGTCGGCGTAGGCGTGCAGAGAAGAGCCGGCGAGGTTGAACAAGATGCAGAAGTTTGGGCCTATTCGGAGACAAGAGCCGGAGACCAAGGAGAAAGGTCTCTGTGGCGGAGGCGGCAGAAGGTCAACGGCGAAGGCAAGCCGGCGGAGGGAGAGACGGCGGTATGATCACTGGAGTCGGAGGCGCAGAAGGATGATCGAGAGACCGAAAGGTAAGTTTCCCTAGTTTCCTTGCTTGCGATTGCTTGCCTGAAGTCTTCCGATCCTGAGAGCGTATCTGTGTGCGTGTGAGATGAATGAGAGGAGCTGTCTCTTTTGTGTCGTTAATGTGCGATTAGAGGGATCGTGGGTTCGGTTGGTCCGAACGTGGGGGTTGAAGCCGGTATTTGTGCGGTTGAGTCTCCGACAGTTAGAGGTCAACAGTGTCTACATTCGATGTATGCGGACCCTTGCAATAATTGTTGATTGGAGAATTAAATCTGAATTAATTTCAGATTCTAGGTGATTAAGGGATCCCAAAATAGGTGTAGGCTACTTAGGAAGGAATTTAAAATTCAAATTCATTTGAATTTGAATTTGGAAACTTTCCAAATAAGAGTTGGGCTAATTTAGAAAAATAGTAATGGTGTAATTGAAGGGGAATCAAGAGGGTGGGGATAGGTAGGCCGGCGGCTAGGGGTGAAGTTGGGCAGGCCGACAGCTAGGGGAGACAAGGTGGGTCTTGGATTCGGTGGGAGAGGGCTCGGTGGTGGGGGCTTGGGCCGTGGGTTGGGTGGGAGAGGGGAGGCCGGCGATGGAGGAGAATTTGACAGGCGGTTTGGGATGTAGATGGGAGGATTGGCTGGTGGGTTGGGAGGAAAAAAAAGGGGAGGGGCCGGTGGTGGGGAAAGAGAGGATGGGGAGAAGAAAATAACAATGGATATGAACCGCGAGCCTGGCCTCTACCAGTGGCTGACGGATGATGTTTGGCCCTCTTCTAGGATTCTCTCTTCTCTCAAGAGCTCACAAGAAACTAAGGACCCAAAAGCTGAAATTTTCATTAATCAATCATCATTCCTCATACAATAGTGAAGACATCTATATATAGGTCTCAAAAGAAGAAAAATAAAAGACTCCAATACCCTCGCGGCTACAACATAAAAGAAATCCCTCACAGGGTACAATGGTAAAAACTGAAATATATAAATAAAATAGATACATAAATGCATCATAAATAGAGATTCTGAATCGTAGATCTACGATTCCTCCGATGGTAGACGCGTTGAAATCTCCTACTGATGTCCTCATCACTTTCAAGATATCAAAGAGGAGTTAGCAAGAGTAATAAATATATTTACATGTTCACCCAACATAAAATTTCAGGAAACCAAAGAACGGTTAATGCTGAGTTTAGTTGTAAAAAGCACGTTAACATTAATTATTAAGCATACCAGAAAAACCAATAGCTACACTACTACATGATGTTATGGTTTGGCTTTTCAGTTGCAGTCCATCACTTGAAATATCTTCACAATCTCACTAGAATAAGAATAGGTAACAAAATTGTTCACTTGGATATTTTAGGATCTACCAGGATAAAATAGCAGAGATCTATCCCTGAGAACAGAAATGAAAACATTTGGAATGCAAAGGATAAAGAACAGAGCAATAGACTGAGCGAATCTACAAGATCTGAAATACTAGAATAAACATAAATAAAGACATGAATACAATGCGATAATACAATCTTTAATTGAGGAGATAAGGAATAGGTAAAGAGATGATCAATGCCAGAACAATACAGGAATAAGTTAATGAAACAAAAAAAATTTAAATTACACTCCAATAATTAAAAAAAGGCTCAAAATACGGAACAGATTTCAATCATCATGTGATTTAAGTTGCGAAAAAAAAAAAAACAAGGGGCCAGCCTGAAAATGGCTACATGTTAATGCAAAACATCCAAATGATTAAATATTGAACAATAGGTAGGTAATACAGAGTGCAAGAAGAAACTGCACTTGAAATTGACTCAAGCATGTAAATAAGAAATTATATGTCACATTCATGCAGATAATCCTATAAAAACAATAGTAAATGGTAATCAAGAACAAATTTTAAGCATTCATGAAATTTATATATAGTAATATGAAGACATAATAGAACTTTTAGCTATCTATTCATACAGTCCCAAGCAGGTACTATCATCCGGAAAATCCTTTGAAATCAGGTAAATAGATTACTAGATAGAGGGGGAAAACAAATGTGAGAAGCTAAAAACCATATAAAAACATGATGATGTACCTTCTGATAAATTCCCTCGCCCCGAGAGACAGGTAAAACCTTAACACAGCGAAAAAATGTAGACAGGACTGGATTTTTGAAACATCGGTCAGTTGCACATAACGTCCATCTTATATTGCGAGCATCCAACATTACACTTGGCGGTAGCAATGAAGCAATCACAAGTGGATCATCCATAGAGGCTACATGATTGCTAACCTGATATGCCAACCAAAAGCAAAATCTAAATTAAATTTAAAAAAAAAAAAAAAAACAGAGGCAGGAAAGTTGAAAGTAGCTAGATAAAAGGTAAGAAAAGCAACAGTGACGAGAACAGTATGCACAACTGAAAATAAATATTAGCTATGAATGCCCAAGGTTGCCAGCTTTCCAAAAAATTATAAATAAGCAATATCAAATGATTTAAACAAGCAGTTTATTACATGTTCCATAAAACAAATTTGTGAAGAATCATACCAGTTTAAAAATGAACACCATAAACTGTATCCGCTTTAAATTCAGCAAGGAAAAAGTAAGCATTATGCAAACATAAACATGGTGCTGTTCATAATAATTTCCTGTTTCAAAATGATCACCAATGACATGTAGAGATTTTTATTATATTACATGGTGTGGTCCATAACAATTTCATATTTCAACCTTGGCATTCATTATGCCAGTACAGAGTTCGAAGCATTCAGCTTCACTAGATTCTTGTTTCGTGCTCACAACAGTGAAAACTTGAATTCATGACAAGCAAAACAAGGATATCATTCAATCTAAGCTTCATATGTTTGAGCCACTCATCATTTCAAAAATTGGATTCAAACTACCAAAATTTTAAAAGAAGAATATATATATATAAACTGTGCAAACCAAATTATAAAATACAAACGTTTAGTGATGGCATAGAAAGTGCAGGAGAAAGATCATGTAGAGTAATATTTAAACATTTTGAGGATCAAATAACTAACGCACATCAAAACCTTTAAATAATTGGAAGGTTATAATTCTAAGAATAAATTAACTCCATTTGCTTAGCACAACAATACTATAATTTGATTCACATACAAAATTTAGAAATGTAGCAAATGACAACGTTCATAAGAAGGGAAGCAGAACATACTCTAATTTCAGGATTTGAGATTAGTCTGGCACATTTTTTCCTCACTTTTCTTAGATTGTATGTGTGTGAGGAGGTCCAGAGGATAACACCATCTCATTGTAAACAAAGGACACTTTGGAACCGGAGACGAATATGTTGTTCCATGCAAGACAATGCTATCATAAGTTATAAATTACCACTAGTAAACATATCAAATACTCAAAACCTCAATGTTTGCAAATCTCACATTCATAAAACATTAAATTTATTTATTTTTTTACTAGTACATCAGGTTCATTAAGCTAAGTGAAATAATAAGATTTATTTAGTAAGTGGTTATTCCTAAGAGGCAAGACTTTATTTTTAGCAATAATCATTGTATGTGTTTACATCATTATAAAATGGGTGAGGATAAAGCCACATAAAACATGTAGAATAAACATGTACTCATAACTGCATCTATTAATCAGCTGCATTAGATAGAAGGATTCTTTAGCATACCGTTACAAGAGGTTTTCCTAGTGGTCTGTCCAATAATGCGCTATGCAATTTCTCGACACCATATATCTGAAAGAGCTGAAGCGAGGTTAAAATATCAAGTGGGCACTATTCATTAGTTGGCAAGTTTTTATACCTGTATGTGATTAAGACCATGCATAAAAGCATGACAGGCATTCCCAATAACTGGGACAGCCAAAAATTGAAGAAAATGAACAATGGCGGATCCATCAATCGATTCAAAATCCTTCCCAACTGCAATTGCACAACAGTATAAAAAATTAATGATTGAAAAATAAATAATAAAAAGCAATCTTCCCTTGGATAACGGATAAATAAAACAAAACGAAAAAAAATGTCTTTAATTAAGTTGATAAAGAAATATATAGACCAAATATTCAAAAGTAAACCCTCATAATCAAAAAAATAGGTAAAAATATCAATCCACAACAACGAGAAAAAATAATCATGTGGTTAAAAAACTGGAGAAAAAAAAAAGTTTATTATTCCACTAAACCACCATAAATCCTCTCTCAATTGATTACACTAAACTTTTTGCATTGAAGAACAGTATTTTAACAGTAGGCGACCACTCAATACCCGTAAGAAATAAAACCATCAAAGCAACTTTAACGGTTTAACCCTAAATCAGCAGTAACGAACAATCAATCAGATAACACAGTCAGCCCACAAGAAGAAAGATAAAAGTTCAACAATAGCTTAATGAATCTTATACCCAAAAATAGCTAATCGTCTTATAAACAAGAAACAGTACTAACAGATCAATTTCCTAACAAGTTTTTGCACATTAAGAATCCTACATAACCAAAGGAGACAAAAAAACGCACCACGTTTCCTATAGAACCTCATGGAAGATCGATCGGCCGACGAAGAATCCCTCCATAGGCGGAGGGCCCATCGACGGATCGCTACAGAGTAATCGGTTTCAACATGCCATCGACGGTGCCGGTCAACAGCCACACGGAAACGGTCACGTATCCGCAGCTGTAGAGCTCGCACTCGATCTTTCCACAGGGTTCCCTCGAGGTCGATCCATTCACCCGCCGTAGTCGCCATAGCCAATCGTAATTGGAGATCTGAACAAGGCACGGGAAGCAGTCGTCTTGCTTTTTAGGGTTTCGTTAGAAGCGCGAGCTGTAGAGAAGAAGCAGGAGAGTGAGCGCCCATTGTTCTCGTAGACTGGTGGTTATAAACTGCGGATCCCCCGTTATGTCCTCATTGTAACGAAAATATAAACAAACCAAAACAGGACTAAGAAATGGGACCCAGACTATTTTGGGTAAGATGTCAAATCGGATTAACAGGTTAGGTACTTAGGCTTAGTTTGATTGGACGTTTTTTGGTGCTTATTCCTTTTTAAAGTAGTAAAATTTATTTTTCTTTACTGTTTGGTTTGTCAAACCTCGTTCCCAATAACTCCATTTTTGTCATTTTTCTGCTGTTTTGAAAAAGCTTTTTATATATGCTTCTCCGTTAGAAAACTCCTTTCTCTGAACCGATATTTCTTAAAACTACCTTTTACAAAAGCACCAAATAACCAAACGAAGCCTTAGGTTGATATCTTTTTAGAAATTTAAGTTTTATTTGTGGCCATTTTTTTATTGCATTTTAAAGTAATTTTTTAGTACAAAAATTTTAAATTCAAAATTTTTTTTATTAGAAAGCTATTTTTAAAAACAGTAAGAAAGTTATCTCAAACGAAGCTTGGGTAAACTTAAAATTTTATTTGGGACGACTTTTTTTATTAATTTCTAAAATAGCTTCTTAATATAAAAATTTTTAGTTCAAAAATTTTTGTACTAGAGAGTTGCTTTAGAAAGCTACAAAAAAAAGTTGTCTGATGAAGCTTAACTCATATTCAATCAATCTAAACAGCCAAAAAATGAACCCCAATCTGACTCGTTAGTAACCTGAACCCCTCGAACTTAACTGATAACTCATTTTCCATTAATTTTTTTATAAATTGTTAATTATAGAATTTAGATAAATTGATAAAAAAAATAAAAATATCATACCAACAAGTAAAAGAATTTATGAAAAAAATAATAATAAACAAACCACTTTCAAGTCAAAATCAAATTCATCAAACAACCCACCTGATCGGTTTATTAAATGAGTCAGAATTTCAAACCTAAACAAGACCAATCCGAATCTAAATTTTTTAGATGAAATTTACGGGTCAAATTTCACACCCCTAATTTTGGGCTTTGAAATGTAAAATTCAAAAATTTGAGGATTTGAAGTGGCCTAATCCGCTTCCAAAGTGGGACCAGCTTGTTTTGTTATCAAGGCTTCGAAAATTGGACCAGACAATAAATCGGAAGAATGAGAGATTAACGGTTTAATGATTCGACCGGGGTCAAACTGGATAACGTACTAAATATTTATTATACTTAAATATTATAATAATGACAAAATCATTTGTTAAATATATAACAAAAAGGGAACATAATCATAATATGAAGCAATTAAAAATTATTACAAATAAATTCAGTAAATTTAAAATTAAATATATCGTTATTTTGAGCAACTGACCTCTTTGAAGGCATAACTTGAGAGATGAAATCGAAATTTCTTTTGAGATCTTATAATTTATATCTGCAATATTTGGTAAAGCTTTGAAAATAAAATAAATATGAGATAAGTAGGGTTTTTATTTTTTTGTTTCGTTTTGTAGAAGTATAAGCTTTACCTTAGTTAATTTTAGGCCTTCCAGTTTAATCTAAACGGCTCAAATCATTTTTCAAATTAACAATTTGGTTATTCAAAACCGAAACCGATTTGGCGGTTCGGTGGATGAACCATTGGTTCGAAAGGTTCGATGGCAGTTTTGTGCGAAACCGGTTTTATAGTAAACCGTAACCGGCCGGTCCGGTCCTTAAAGCATTAGTTGACATGTCCCGAGTCCGTAAGGCAAGGATTCAAGATTTTTTTCTTCTTTACATGAAAAAAAAAATTATCAAAATATCCTAATCAAAATATTAATTAAATTTCTGTATATGTTTCAAAATAAATATAATATATTAATATTTATTATTATAAATTTTTCAAAATAGATTTAAGAATTTTGAGATTTGTATTATCAAATATCCTTGCACTATTTTTTTTATTCACATGAATTCATATATATATCAACAAATTCTTATATATTTAATACTTAAAATCTCATATTTATTTATATAATATCCTATGACAATATAATTTAAAAAATATATTAGAAATATTATCATTAATTTATTTAAAATAAATATGCATTTTCAAGCATATGCTTTGATATTTTTAAGACAATAGTGTATCATATAAATAAATATAAATATTAAGGTAATAGATATGTAAATATATAAGAATTGAGTGGTATTTATACAAATCCCCTTATATTTTTTATATGTATTTGATTTATATTAATATTTGATTTAAAGTAAAAGGATTATAAAATAAAAATTTTATATAATAAGGGGTTATTTAGTTTGAAGTTTTTAAAATGCATGTATTTAAAAAAATACTCTATATGCATTTTATAAATGCATGAGTTTTTTAATTGGATACAAATCAAATATATTGAAATATTTTTTTGGCTATGATATATTTCAAATGCATTGAAATACAATAGGTGGCGACAGGTAACGCCTGAAGGCGGCGAGTGACATAGGGTAATAGTGGACTTGGTTAGAGCCTCACGGTTGGGGAATATGGATTTATTATTCTGTCCGGAATCCGGATGCGTCCGAACACAACAAAAAAAAATGTACCGAGGTCAGGTACCGAGGGGTAACGAGCGGTACCGACCTCTCTGTACAGGACGGGAGAACCGTCCAGTGTCCGGACAGAATAAAAGCTCGGGAATATGAGGTAGCAAACTATGACTTTTCCATACATTAAAAATCCATTCTATTTTGACAAATATCAAACTCATCAAACATAAATATTATGGGGCAAAACTTAGAAAAATCAAACCCCATTAAATATTTACATTGTTTAAACTCATCAAACATATCAATAAAAGCTGGATGAATTGTTTAAACAGGAGAAAGCATAAATGTATTATTTTTCATTAAATATTTACATTGTTTCAAACCTAAAATAATATATTTATAATAATCATGATCCTTAGCTGGTACAAATAATTTATCATGATAAATACAACATAACTACAAAAGAAAAAAGGACCAACAAATATATAAAAAAAACTCCATCATGTAGCTCAAAATAACCTCGGTCTATAGGATTCTTATACTTGCCTTAAAATATGTAAAAATTATATAATGAACACATAACTCAACAAATAACAAATATTTATAAAAGTAAACATATAATTGTAGACATGTAGCAGTCAATATATCATATACTTTATATATAATCTTATCATATACATGTTAGTCATATCCTCATCATATATCAATACATATGTTCATATCAAAACCCTTTAGTCTACTTATATGTCACTCATGTCAATCCTATCATCAATCAATCTCACGTGTCATTAGTCTTATCAGCTATCAGTTTTATTTGCATCAATCATCAGTCACGTCTATTATCAGACTTATCTATCTTATATGTCATTTGTCGTATCTATCATTTTTATATCCATCATATCATGTATGTAATTATATATGCTTTCATGTATGAATATCAATATAAAATTCAATAAGGCAAGTCATCAACCTTTAATGTGGTGTTTTCAACATCTTTAACTTAAATTGTCGACCAATTGATTATCAGTATTTAATTTAACTCCAACTGTCAACTAATTAGTCATCAGTTTGTATCTTACCATCATCATTCATAAATTTTAAATCAATTCACAAATGACTTTTAGTAAACCATTAAGAGTCGTCACTCTGTACCCGTCGACGTAATTCGGTCAATCAGTTACAGGCTAACATCCATAATTACACCATAAATATTTTATTTTAAGGAAAGTCCATCGGACCACCCTTCTGTACAAGATATTAATATTTTAAGAGTCAACCTATATTAATTATAGTGTTGACAGCTAACTTTTCTTTCTTATATGCAAATGTCACATTCTTTATATATCAATTGAATCATTTTTTTTATATAATGCAATAGGTATCTTATTCATATGCAGGTATTATATTATGCCATGAAATCCATATTATGTCAAATGAACGATAATCATATGCATGTCATGTATCTCACATCCAGATTCAATATAGTAGCACTTGATCATTTTACAATTAACATTTTCCCAACTCATTTCATATAAAATGCCATATAAGCCAAATCACCAAGTGAAAACTCAATATAAACCAATCAAAATACTCATAATAGTGATATCTATCATATATCAAAAGTTACAAGGTGGAAGTTCATTTTTTACCATATTTAAAAGAGAGAAATATATCAAACTCACAATCATTGAAAACAAAAGTAGAGTAGAAACCACTTACTACAAGCAAAAAAACTTTCGTAATAGAAATGACGGACAGAAAAGTCTCGAGAGACTTCCTCACTCTTCTTCTCTCTCCCTTCTCTTCACCTTCTCGTTGGCTCTTTTCTCGGTAAAAAATGAAATGAGGGATGAGAAGGATGGTGGGGTGGCAGAGACATTTATATTTAAAATTTAATTTTAATGTCTGACGTCGTGGCGCCCAAGACTCAATACCACTGCGCTGCATGTCGCGCCCCAAGAGTAACTGTGGAACAGAGTCTTTAACGCCGCGACAGCACTTTCCAGAGCAGTTACGCTCACAAGCACAATGTCACAACGCCCCAATACAGATTTTCATAATTTTCAAATAAATTAGGGAAATTTTGGTTGTTACACCCAAGCCCTTCCATATAGCACCCATCTCATCCCTTCATGCCTCCTCCTTCATCCATCTCCTTCGTCGGTGACCTTCCTAGAAACCCTCTCACTATATGAAGTTGTCTAAGCTCCAACATTCCTTGGTGATTGTTGTCCAATACATAATAATGAGCAATGTTCGTCATCCATTAGCCACAACATCTCACGCAAGTCTTCTTGATTGTTTAATCTTCTCTCTTATAAGGAGAAAGATTAAGTCAGACCACCCGACTTCGCTGAACCTTCAACATTCCTCATTAGTTGTCACCCAACGCATGCCAATGATCGACATTTTCAACTCATCTTCCCAATGATTCGATCTTCACTCCTTCAAAAGAACAATTAATACAAACCGTCAATTATCAATTGATTTCTGGCATTCCTTGTGAAGACAACTTAGACACCTTAAAACTCATATCGTCATCAAAAAAAAAATCTTACATAGTTTATATATATTCTATATTAATGACTTGTCCAATATCTTTTGTAATTGTTGTCTAACACTAGTGACGTTTTCCTTCCAGGAACTTTTTAAATGTAAGGGTTTATTTGGAATAATTTTATCCATTGTTATTTGACATATTTACAATCATAATACTTACTACAGTTTTGCCAGCCCATTTTGTACAGAAAGAAATAATTCAACTTGTTGTGTAACTAAAAATACATAATGAATGTCTAGATTAGGTCCTCGTTTGGTACGGCTTTTTTGTTGATTTTTAAAGTAATTTTTTAATACAAAAAATAAAAATTTTGTACTAAAAAATTACTATAAGAAGCAGTAAAAAAGCTGTTCTACTCATTTGGAATAGTTTTTTACTATTATTTTTTATTGATTTTAAAAAAATTTTGTAATAAAAAACTGCTTTAAAATGTAGCAAGAAAATCCTAATTGAGGTTCGAGCACAGCACATTTA
This sequence comes from Dendrobium chrysotoxum, assembly GCA_019925795.1. Taxonomy (NCBI): domain Eukaryota; kingdom Viridiplantae; phylum Streptophyta; class Magnoliopsida; order Asparagales; family Orchidaceae; genus Dendrobium; species Dendrobium chrysotoxum. Next base: position 15,095,740 of record CM034305.1, read on the forward strand.
ATTATCAGCTCATGTGGCACACCCATGTTCTTACAATTAAGATCTTCAACAACCATCTTTTCTATGTAAAATATCATATGCTTAGATACAAATGTTAAATAAAATGAGCACTCTATTTTTTAAATTCTAATATGTTTTGCAATTTTTTCAAATCTAAGGGTGCATTTTAGATAACTATTTCATAATTTTACTTTGACGATATAATTATATTTATATATTTTCACTATTTTTCAAAAAAAAAATTACAGCAGCAACAACACCAACATCAAACCTTTATCCTCTATGAATTTTTTTTCTCCATTATATCCTATTAAGAGTTAAATTCTCATTTAAATCTAATAAAAAATTAATTCTAATACTTTATGATCCAATTTTTTTAGATCTACCTCTACCTTTTTTAATAAAGGTCAAATCTAATACATCCACTCACCTAATCGAGCCATCAAAAAGCCGACACTTTATGTGACCAAATCATATACAACAACTCTCTCTAATCTTACATTCTACTGGAGCTACTCCAACCTTTTTCAAAAAAAATTGCAATGAAAAACAAAAGAGAGATTTTATGAACAGATCAATTAGACTGCGACAGATAAAAGAAATTTTTGGTTAATTGTTTAATGGAAAAATCTATAAGACTTAAAATTGTTTTCAAAACTCTATTTTTCTCACAATAATTTCACATATAATTTTTAGACTAATCCGTTTGTCTCAAATGGACCTAAGTTAAGAGTTAAGACTTCGTTTAGGATAACTTTCTCAATATTTTTTGTGATAAAAATAGTTAACAAAAAATAATACATGTCTAAGTGACAACTTTTTTTAATCAGTAGTTAGAAATGACTTTTGAAAAAATTAATAATATAAATTGTGATTGACAAAATAACTTCTAATAACCAAAAAAAAAAAAAATCTAATAATATCTACCACCTTAAATGAAACCTGAAACTAACCAAATAGGTTACCAACTCAGAGATTTTTCTCATTACCCTACATGAGTAGCCTTGTACAGCCAAATATCACCTAAATTGGATTCTAATGCTTCATTTGGGACGACTTTCTTACTACTTCTTAAAGCAGCAATTTAGTAAAAAATTAAAATTTTTATACTAAAAAACTGCTTTAAAAAGTAATAAAAAAGCCATCCCAAACGAAGGCTAAGGGACAGCTTTCGTATTACTTTTTAAAATGGCTTTCTAGTTAAAAAATTTTTAATTCAAGAAATTTTTGTACTAGAAAGTTATTTTAGAAAGCAAGAAGAAAGCCATCCCAAATGAAGCCTAAGTTTAGACTACTCTACTTAGTAGACTATATTCAATCATAATTTTGTGAAGAACATGGCCAATTTGTTGAAATCGCCAGAAGAAATGCTAACTCATCACCAAATTCAATTCGATCCAAAGCATAATCAGCCTCAGGGCTGACTAAAGGAAGTCTCCAAGTCATTAAGACAACTTACCTAGTTACTCGACCTCAAGGCTAACTAGGCAAAGTTAACCCAACCTATCAGCACAGCTACTCACCTGCGCTCGGCTGTTCTTCGACCAACAAATCCACACAAATCCACTCTTTATTTGGAAACCACCACTGGGAAATCAAATAGTTAAAACTATCTATATTAATTTTCCAGTAAGTCTTTATTAGGCCTAATCATTCAATTTACTCATTTCCTTAAATGTAAAATTTCTTGTAGAGCTATACCTCAACCTCCAACTATAAATAGGGAGTCAGGAGACAAATCAGTAACACATGAAATTATTGGCACAAATCTTACTCTATCACATTGCAAAATAAATCTTAGAGCTTTTTTCCTCTGAACTTTCTTTCTCCCTTACTAGATATAATATGTTGTTCATGTATATCAAAATATGATGCATATAATTCTGATAACCAAAGAAAGAAAGGAATGCCAACGAGACTTTGATAAGAAGAGTCTTTGCCATCATAAAAACATAGATATTGGTTATGGCCTTGACATTTCTAATTAGCAACATATGTGGGCAGCAATGATAAAGCTTTCAAACTGGTTTATCTATCAGTAGAGATGATTTCACAAAGAAACTGGCTGCTAAGAGAATGACTTGACTTGACTTGACCAAACCAACCATTAAATGAGGGATTTAGTATATACAATTTCAATCAAATTTCACTGGCAGAAATGGAAACTCACTGACCATTATGATTCTAGCAAATGAAGATTCTCTCTCCAGGGGCGGCATTATCCAGGTTCAAGTAATTGACATCAACCACAACTTCACCAAAATCATCTGGAATGAAACCAGATAATTCATATTAATCCTTCATAAATATAGGAGGGTTAAAAGAAACAACATGTGCACAAAACAAACCTTCATAAACTGTCCTCACAAAGTCCACATAGTCTGGGACCAGTTTCTCGTAAATGACTCCTCCAGGATGAGCATCCAGTACTACCAGGGTTCCTAAATCGGAAAATCACAGATCTTTGGTGATATAATAATGGTGTTTGAGTAATAGACTTGAAGTGTTTGATAACCATGCGTTGCTTTACTAACAATAACATTGAAATAATTAATTATTGAATCACTATCATAATAGCCAGTACAGCTAGAGATATCAAGGACTAGCAGAGCTTCGCAAAAGAACACATAAAACGGTAAACAGTAAAATGAGATGGAGTGCAATAACTAAATGCAGTGTCTCATTATCCAAATTTTAAGAACTTACCAATATTAATTGTCTAGTATGCTCCAAGAATAAGGATATCTAAAAAATAAAAATAGAGGCAACATTGTTTATGGTGCAATTATGATCTGAACGTTGGGGAATATCCCATCTGAGTCAGGTTTTGGCTCAAGTGAATTCAATGTCACTGGTACACGAGGTTTAATATGCTGGCTGATTACATGATATAATCAGAAAAGTCATAGTCGTCTTATCCCAATTATTTGGGATCTCCTGTACCCCATTTTTTATTTGTCCTCATTGAATATTATCTGAGATGTTAAACCTATTATATATATATATATATATATTATTCTTTGATGTATCAAAGAATAGCCAGATTACCTTTGAGGTGTAATTTTGACTTCTGATTCTTTCAATAATAATTTTATCCATCTTACCAGTATATTTCTTTTACCCTTTATTATACAAATCCAGACCTATTAAGTCAATTTTCTACTACTTTATTTTCAGTCAATAGCTCTCCAACTATCCTTTTATACAAAGCTTTCTCAATCCATTCAGCTGTGTTTTGCGAACATTATCACTAATAAAAAAAGTACAACGAAATTTACAAATAGAATGAAACAATTGCACTTCAGGATAAAAATGCCTAAAATTAAAGTTGAAAAAATCACGGGCAATATGCCTACGGGATCTAGACAATATGTATTCCCTAATCGCTAGTTTTAGTTAGATGTGACATGCTAATTAACCAAATTATTTGTATCGTTAAGCCATTAGATCAGTTGTATAATTTATTGCGAAGGGGCAATACGCAGTAAGATATGTTCTATTAAAAATAAAATAATTTCTAATTAAATCAGTTGCCCAATTTGTTCTATACTTGACAGATTAACTTGAAAATATCTATCCGTTTAAAAAATTATTTCATCACACTTGCGTGTGTATATATCCCAAGAAGTACCAAGAAAATCTAATTAATGTATATGAACGTCTAACAACTTTCAAACAACTTGTAAGATAGGCTGATTTTGCAAATTCATCACCATATTAAAGTAATCAAAATGACCTTATAATGCATGAAAGCTTGTACTTTTCCTTATTGATTCATCCTAATAACCTAGCTTAGTATGAACAATATAAGAAAATTAGGTCTGTAGATAATCTTCTGCTTGAATCAAAATTAGTGAACGAACTAAAAAATTATGATCAGCTCCGATTGAACTTTAATAGTGCCAAACATAAACCGCCATGAGTTAGCTCAATTATGCATAAATATATTTTGGACAAATTGCCTTAAAATATCAAAACTTGATCAGATTGAGCTCATATTGAGATTAATGCTTATGCTTCGCTTGGGATTAATGCTTATGTTTAGCTTCAAGTGAGATTAAGTCAAGTCAGCTTGTTAAACAGGGATATACTTGAGATTATATCATTAACAGCCCTTAGAATGGAAAAAGTGATAAGTCCATCCATAAGGCTAAGCATGTTTTACAGCGATATAGATGGCTGAGAAGATATCAGACACATATTATACTGTTTCTAGAGATTTGAGACATCAAATAGGATGTTTTTTAGGATAGATATCAAGTTTTATTTGCTAGTTTTCTCTTATAATCTCTACAAATAAGGTATATTATCTCCCATTCAATGATCTAAGCAAGTAACCAAACCAGATTGATGTTGCCTCTTACTCGAGGCTTTTTTGTAAATGGTTGGCAGTTTAGCTATATAAGTTAATCTATGGTGCAACAAGGAAACCTATTAAGCATTAAGCTACAAAGGCCTTAGTGATATATCTAATATTAGATACTCCTTTAGAATAAACCATCTGGTACTCAGCTAAAAATTTATATAAAATGATAGATCAGTTGCAATGGTTTTGATATAAAAGTAGAATGAGATATAAATTTTATGGTTTAAATAATACCATTGCGTTGATGACAATAGCAGTTGTCAAATCTTGAACTTAAGTTGCTAATGAATTTTACTCTTATCCATAAATGAAGCTTATGAGAGCATAACATTAGAGAACAAATTTTAGTTCTAGACAAACATTGTAAGCATGATGTAGAAATAGTTTGTATTATCTGAAAATTTCACCGAGAAACTGAACTGAATAATGGATATAACACAAGAAAGAAAGAGAAAAAGGCAACTAATCTATTTTACTAACGAAAACAATGCAAACAACTATTTTATAATTGGATCATAGTTGGAAGTCATACCTGGGGCCAACCAAGCTTTTGTAACATTTGAAGGCAATGGTGCGAGCCAAAGTATGTTCCTCAAATTCATGGAATCATCATATATCACGGTTGATCCTGAATCAAAGATATGATAGTAATAAATTGCATAGCATTTTACAATTCTTTACGGAATTGAATAAGGAAAAAGGGGAACATCGCAATAAACCCAAGTGACAAAAACATTTGCAATCAAGCTTTTATCACAAAATAACCTGTTTGACAAAAGCCCAAATTATAAGGGAACCTTTTCCTTTCATATGCTGGATACTCTCTGGCATGGAACCTGGAAATAAATAAATATTAATTAAATCAATAAGCATGAATAAATTTTGGTTAGTGAAAGCAGTGTTCCATACTTTATTTTAGTATAACCAATAATTGTTTAAGGTATTTGAAGTCTTAGATAAGTAGGAGTTAAGAAAAAGGAGATTGCAAGCTTCCATGGTAGGTATAAAGTGCACAGTGCTGACAAAAATTTTGGAGTCCTCCATATTCAATGCATATCAATACTAAGGCTTTTCATTCCACATTTACCATGATGATCATGCTATTGTATTTTATAAGATTGAAAACAAATTAAGTGGAAAAAAAACATTCCCAAAAAAAGCCTAGTATAGATCTAATTACTGCTTCAAAAGTCATCCTAATCATCTATTTTTGGTTTCAATCATGGACATGACTCCTTTAAAGCAAAGCAAATGACGCAGCAAAACATAGAAAGCTAATAGTCATCCTAAAACAACCATAACAATTAGAAAAGAACATAAAACTTATCGAGAAATTATTGCCCACTCTGAAGTTGCTAAGTCAATCAGTATCAACAATAAGCAACATTTTAGCCACTCAACAATATTATCCTAGATATTTCTTGTATGATAAGCTTGTAAACAAAAGTTGACTTTTGTAGCTATATAAAATAAAGTGCTTGTTAAAGGTTTTATCAACTTACAAAATACCGAGTCTTCCAGAATCACTGGCAAGGAAAAGATGTCCATGGAACAAGTCATACCGATTGAGTGACACATTCATACCCACAGAAGGTGCCCGTTCCACAATCAATTCAAATAGAAATTCAAAGTAAGAGTTCAAATCCTGTTTCAATCATTTAACAATTTATTGAACTATCTTGACCACAGGAAAGATTTAAGTATATACTTTGTTATGCAAACCTTATTTGCAAAGCGATACCCATTTGGGGTTCTTGTGAGTTCGCATTTATCCTTCTTCAAACCCTCAACATCTGGAACCTATGAAATAAAAAACGGGAGAATGAGCCTTTCCCTGGCTTAAAAATGGTGAGTACAAGTTGAATCTGACTGGATACCAACAACCTTATGTGGCTCAGGGTGACTAATGAGTAAAAGAGCATAATTAGCATTATAATAGAAAAATATTCAATCTCTCACTAGAGGTGCCAGGCCAGCCACTAGAATCAATTCTCTTAGGTGATAAAGACTAAATAAATTTCCCCCGAAAGTTGAAGAGTTGTCAATAATAGAATGAATTTCATGGAGTTAAAGAGGTGCTAGGGGATGATAACCAAATGGATAAAAAATAAGGAATTTGGCCCAACCTTTATTAAATGACATAGCTTCACCATTCAATCTTATTCTTAACAATAATGAAAAATATTCACATTTAGTGAAAGTGAAAAAAATCGAAAGTTAAACATGGAACATCCCATCACCAAATAACGAATATAATCATAAATACCCCAATTGCCCACGGAAATGAAGTACTACATTTCCTATGATATGAAAATTGGCAAAACAAGTCATTGAAATAACTTTTGCCCATAAAACCATGAAATTAATGGTGTCATACTGCGTGCAATTGTAATCTACAAACATCTATATTATATGAACCAGAAAAACAAGCTAACAGAATTAATCATAGAAAAAGAAAGGAAAGAAAATCATGTTTCCTATTTAACAGAAAAACATCTACCTAAAGGTTCCTGATGGAGTTGAGTAATAATGGTTATTATATTTACTTCTTATTATTTGTATTGAATAAGAATCACATTAAATAGATTCCTTGTAGCCTTTCTGGTTCATTTTACTTCTAGAAATGGATGGATTTTCCATCAACACTATTAGTACTCATTTGGTTGATTATAAATAGAAAATATGTTTTGAAAATGATGATTTTTCTCCCATTTTGTATGTAAAATTCAAATCACTACTTGAGGAAGTTTTAAGACTTTTATAGAGCTTAAATCCAATACTGATTTTCAAGTACATCCAGCCAAATGATGTAAAAATGTTATCATTTTTACAAACATGTTTCCAACTTCAAGGAACCAAATGGGGCCTTAAAAAGAGAAAATTACAATAGCGATCATACTTTATAAAAGTTACTTTTTTATTTTTTGTCTACAAGGGTAATGCTTCTACACCGACCAAATTGCTCCTAACGATAAAGTCATTTGTCAAAACCATGTTTTTATGTTAGATATTATAGATATAATGTGGAAAATGCGTTGAATTGAATGCCTGTAAAGATCATTTCTCTTTTTCCATTATTACAAATATTTAAAAACTAATAACATACTTCACGGCCTAAAATCATGTATCAGTACCCAATCTATACCAAAATCTCGCACACTCCGCTGTCCAGTACTGAAAAAATGCCACTCAAAACAAAAATTGCATTAAATCATGATCTTACTCACCAGCAGCTTCGTTGGATCCAACGCCCGCTGGATAGTTCCAGGGTCCCCGCCAGAGTCAACGGCGAGACGAGCAAGCTCCATAACCGGGGCCGGTGGCCACCAGACCATCTCATTCTCCTCATCCAGCTCCCTCCTTATCAGCTTTTCCGAGATCTTCCGCCTTCCCTTTAAGGAATCGGAAGCTGGAGGGACGAGAAATCGGAGGCAAGATCGAATCTGGCGCGCCTCATCTTGGGGGATTTGGCCGGCGTCGTGCTTACTTCCGAAAAGAGAAAGAAGATCTGCGGCGATACTTTGGGGAGGAGAAGGCGAAGAATGGCGCGAGGCTGAAGAGTGAGAGGAAAATAGCTCAAGGGAGAGATTGGTGGGGAATTTGGGGAGAAAGGGGAGGGGAGAGTGGGAAGAGGATGAGAGGGCAAGGGAGAAGGAGAAAGCGATGGCGAAAGCAAACTTGGGGGAGAAAGAAGAGGGGCTTGGCATCGCGCTGATCTTCTCCTCCTTCCGTTGTAGCTGCGATCGCCATTAACCAGTGATGTTGATAAAGAAGGAATGATGCGTTTGGGTGTGGAAGAACGTGGGGAAAAATAGTACAATAAGAAAGAGAGGCTTTGGGTTGCGTCAAGAAAGTCAATATTTGAGTTTTTTTTTTTAATTTCAAAATTTGCTATAAATTTAAATAACTTATTTTGTGGGTGTTTATTTGCAAATTATATCAAATCAAATGAATTTTAAGATTACAGATTATAAATTTGAGGGAGAGCAATAAAATCCAAAATTGGTGAAGAGAAGACCAAAGATGAGTAGAAAAATAAGTAGATTAATAAGGCTCATTTGAAATTAGTTTAGAATTATTTTCTATTTTTAATCCAATTAAAATTTAAGTTAGATGGTTTTCAAGTTTTATTTTTAAGTTGAGTTTTTTTTAGAAAATAAATTTTCAAATTAATTAAGTAGGTAGATCTAATACTTTCAAATTATAATTATTATGAGGCATATGAAGTCAATTATTTATATATATATTATCCTATTTATATGATTTATAATGAAAATTTTGATTTTGTATGTCTCATAATGGTTATAATTGGACAAATATGTTGACTATTTATTTTCTTAGAGAAATATGTCAAAAAAGTTCATTTCAATCCAAAATCTCCTTGGTATGCATATATCCCCATTGCCTAGGAAGTAATACTCCTTATAACATCTATAGGTTATATGCATTTATCTCCATTGCCTATGAAGAATGATACTCCTCCTTAAAACACCTAAAGGTTATTTGGTTAGAGGTATGCAATGTAAAAAGAATACAGTGTAAATGGAATGTAGTGTAAAAGAAATACTTAGTGTTATTTATATGAGTGTAAAATGAATGCATGATATTATTTTTTTCGTTTAGTTTGAAGTAAAATGAGTGCAATGTAAAATCCAAAGAGGATGGTGGTCGACAGCAGAGGGTGGAGGCCAACGATGGTGGGTGGTAGTGGCAGCGGTCGACGACAGCGGCGAGTGGTGGCAATTAGAGGTGGTGGTGATATTGATGGTGGCGGGTGATGGCGGTCGTGGTGATTGGTCATGACTGTGGCAACAGCTAGTGGCTGCCCAGCATTGTGGTAGTGGCGGTGGTTGGCAGTTTGTGGTGCCAAAGGGGACGAATTTATGATATATTTAGAACTCACACAAATATGAGAAATTTCAAATACAACAAAAATGAACTATATGGTGGATTTCAAATGCACCAAAAATTTACACTACATTCATTTTATGTCAAACCAAACACCAATATTCTCAAAACCCCTACATTTGAATACTTTACAACCATTTTACTTCAAACCAAACAGCCCCTTACACATTCTCTATTGCTTATGAGATTCCCTAACTAATTTCATCAACCTTTTATTCGAGATATTTTTATGTCAACATGATAGGACGATTGCGACGATGAAGTTCAATAAAATAAAAAATTCAATTTAATGCCAAACAACACTATTAGAGTTAATGCACTTTGTAATATACCTGAGACTAGTAAACAAGTGAGGTCTTCTGATTATTTATACATCTTGGAGATGAAAGCAACAATTCAATATATGAAGAACATGTGACTAATTCTGATTCTATAAGAGTTAATGCCTAAAATACCTTATAGAAGCAAGACAATTTTTTGAGAGCAAAGTATGCCAAGCTGTGTATATTGAGAGCATATTCAGTCAAAAATAAAGATGCCTAGGAGGATCCAGATGAAATAAATAGAATTATTATGCTACCCCTTCTAGTGAGAATAAAGAGTGGTTGTTCAAAAAGAAACAAAAGGCACACTTTCAAAGAAGGAGGATGTAGTGTAACACACAAGTCACTTGTAGGGCCAAGTTTCCACCACCTTAATGATAATTTATTTTTTAAGTAATTTTTGTTAGTGATTGGTTATGCAAAATGATGCAATGCTTGTCATTCTAACTGCGTTGCTTATGTTAAATTCCAAAAGGTCCAAACAACTTATTGGTTATCCTCAAGAATAAAATTCGAACCATGTTCGAACCTAGTTTGAAGCGTGCTCAAATATGATTCAACACTATTCTAACTTGTTTAAAATCATGAATTTGAACTGGTCCAAATTTATTTTGAGCAAGATTTAAACAAGATTCAAACTATGACTAGAATACGAACCTGTTCGAATAAATTTCTTCGACGATGGACTTCAAATAAGTAGTCCACACGAATAATAGCGGGGCTATTTTAATATGAAATGAAGATTTTGCCGATTATAACTATTATGAGTCACATAAAGTCAATTTTCATATTATAAAGGATATCTCTCCCTTAGATTTTGCTTGTTATTTTGTGGCTAATTATGTGATGACCAATTGATAACTACAATGAGGCACTTTACCATCATGGAAATAATTTGGGTTGGATATATATTCTCTTTATGATTTAGCTCTAGAACATATTTCCTTGAACTAGATGAGTCTCAACATTTTGCAAAGTGCTTTTTTTATTTATAATTACTTATAATTGTCTTATAAAATAGGAAAAAATTGTCTTAATAAAATATCATTAATTCCTTAAATTTTCGTAGGCTCGGTTTTTGCACTAATATCAACATAAAAGATAGTTCATGAATTAGAGATATGAGATTTAAACTTTTAAAATTTCTGGAATAAATAATTAATACTCTCTTTATGAGAGAAAGTAGACTTTATATACATGATAGTATATGTAATTAAAGAAATATCTCAATTTTTTATTTTCTTAGAGAAATAAGCCTAAAAGTTCATATTTTCAGATGAAGGTACCCCCAAGGAAGGATAGCCACTTGTATTATTGGACTACTCAATGGAAAGTCACATGAAATCAATTCAAATCTTATTTGAATATGGTTCTAATCTCAATTCAAACAAGATTTGAAGCAACTTCAAACCTAGTTTGAAGTGTGAACTCATCACCTCATTCCTTCTCATTTGTTGCAAGGAAGACATCCATGGAGTGGCGGCATGGAGTTCATGAAGTGAGCTCGTAGGGGGGTGACATCAATTGAACTTTGAGTTTGTCTCTTGTTAGGTGAAGGCATCGACGCAAGTGGTGGTCTGCGAAGGAATTCGCAGAACTCTATGGGGGAAGGCATGGAAATGGGATAAGGCATCAATGCAAGCGGCAACATGCAAAGTAGAGGAGTTTGTGGAGCTAGTTGGGGAATGCAACATAAGACTGGCATGTGAAGTTTAAAATCAAGTTCAAAGTAGCTTCGAGCAAATGTTTGAATTTGAATCAAACAAATTTCAATGAGCAGTCCATGAATACAAGAGAGATAATTTTAGCTAAAATAAACTTTTTGGAATATTTCTCTAAGAAAAAAAACTTTAAATTTTCTATAAATTACATCTTCCATTAAATATAAAATGTCAAAGTTCCTTTTATAATTCTAAGTAAAATCAGGAGTTTAAGCAAATATAACCAAGGACATTAAAGGAAGAATGTATGGATACATAAGCAAATTGAGCCAGTGAGTATATTTGATTAATATGTTTTTTTTTAAATTAAAAAATTAAAAGTTAAATTTCTTTGTTTTCTAAAACCACAATACTTCGAAATATAGTAAGACCAACACATTTGACATCATTAAATTTTTGAATTCTCCAACAACTTAGGCTTCGTTTGGGATAGCTTTTTTATTATTTTTAAAAGCAAATTTTTAGCACAAAAATTCATTAAAAACAGTGGAAAAAATAATGATCAAAAGCTATCAATTCTCAAATACTCAACAAAATCTTAATCACCTGCTCTACCCAACTACAGGTTGTGTAGCACATATGCTATCCTTCTAGATTTAGATATTTTAGAAAGAAAAAAATATATAATATATTTTTGCTACTAAGATAAATCTAATTGTGAAAAAAAAAATATTTAAAATTAATAAATTCATCAAACTTCTATAGTTATTCAAAAAAACTCAATGCAATAAAATGAGCTTCAATGCAAATTAGGGTTTTGTTTGAAACATCTTTCGGTCACAATTTTTTTGTTACTTTCAAAAAAAAATAAATTATACTAAGAAGTCTAAGAAATATACTCTGCTAAATTGCTCAGCGAGTTTTCTTAAATGTCATTGCTACTATATTTTAAAGCCAGAACTTCAATCCATAAGTGAGCTTTGAGCCTTTGATCATGATTCTTTTAAACATTGAGTAATATTTTAAGTGAACTATTTGAAAAAATTATTAGAATATCCAAACAAAGCAGTTCAAAAGTCTACTACGAATCAACTGAGGACCTATTTAAAACCACTTTTTATTTTATTTTATTTTTTAAAATATATTTAATTTGTATATTTTAATTGTTTTTATTTTTTAAAAATAAATCAAATGGTTCTTAAAAATACTCAACAATAGAGGTGTCAAAACGGGGTGATGGGTCATTCGGGTCTCACTTGAAATTAACTCAACTCAAATTCAGTCAACCCGAATCTAACCCGTTTAATAATCAGGTTAAAAATTCTAACCCAAACTCGACCCACTAGCAATCCGAATGACCTGAACCTGATTCGTTAACCCATTTTTATTAAATTTACATTTGTAACTTATTAATTATAAAATTTAACATATTTGATAAAAATAAGAATATTATACCTACAAATAAGAAAATTAAGAAAAAAATTTTAAACATGTTGTTTTAGAATAAAAAATGAGTTCAAGGTCAACCCGAATCTAACCGATTTATTAGACGGATCAACCCGAATTCTTTGAAGCAGGTTGGAGGTCGGGTCATGTTTTAGGAGGTTTTTTTTTTCTTGTTTAAAAATCACTCCGGCCATACTCATTGCCGTCAACCACTACCAGTCACAACCATCGCCAACCACCATTGATGTCCTCCATCACTAACATGCATAATACTTAATAAAAATAAAAACAACAATTGTTTAGAATACTAACTTGTCTTTATTTCATATTAAATATAAACCAAACAAAATAAAAAATTTAAATACAAAAAGTAATCCATAACGGCCCCTAAGCTTTATAAGGCCAACAAACTGACAGATGGATTGAATAACAAAAAAAAAAATACAACAATATAATGCGAAGAGCAATAATAGGAGGTATAACCTCGTCGATAAATGTGGAAAAATGTATATAACATGTAAGAAAATTTCAGATGTGTTGGTGAATAAGAATTCATTAGCTTGATTTCCGGATGCTGATTGTCCACAAGAGATCTGTATCAGAATGAACTGTAATTTTCTCCTCTCGCACAATATTGGATGTACTCACCAATCCACCAAAATGCATACCCGTTTCAGCTGGAAACAAACAATTATTTGAAATGTCAGTTAATAAATGACAAGAACTTAGCCAGCAATAGAGTAAGTTATGAAGGTTAGACACATATTTTTGTTTAGCCATGTTGGAGCTTGTTGGATTTAAATTTATCCGTGAGCTATACCGAATCATACTGTAATAGTCCAAACTCTTAACTATTGAGATATTGTCAGCTTTGGCCTAAGAACCTCATGGTTTTGTCCTGTTGGTGTAACTTCCCAGTAGGTCACCCATCCCAAAATTGCTCCGGGATCAGCACACTTAACCTGTGGAGTTTCTTAATGAAATTCAAACCATTACACCAAAAGGCTCCTCGATCTTTAAGAGTTTAGCTTCTTTTACTTAAGGGGTTTCACAATCTCCACCACTTAAGTAATTGATGTCCGCATCAGCATTTTTATCCCAGAATTATCCATCATGCATATAGGATTGTAGAGGTGGCTCCTATACTAACAGGTATTTAACAGATGAGAACTGAAGAATCGAGTGAGAAAGCTGGTGAGTATGAAGAGCAAGTGAAAAGTTCTAATAATACTCACTAAGATCCCATTGGAGACCAGTGGTGGTAGTACTAGCTGATGATGCACCAACAGGGATCAGACCACAATGTGGGCCTTCTACAGATGACTCGATGTAGATCTCATGACGATGTGTTTTTGGAAGAAGATAAATTAAGCAATCATCTGACAGAAGAATGATGCGCATGTTTGAAAAGTAATAAAGCACATTGATGTTGCCAATTTCATGATCAAATCTTCCACCAAGTGCGCCGACAACAAGAATATGTAGCTGGAATTTGAAGTATATCAGTTCACCAAAGTAATTCTTAGCAAATCATCTAACAAGAAATAACAAAGAAGCTAGAAATATCAACAAAGCAGTGCTTCCAAAGCCCACATCATGAAAGCTTCGGTAACATGTATGTTAGGTCCATGGTAAAACAAAGGATATGAATAACATACTCTTAAATGATAGTCATTAAGTGATATTTAAGGTTACATGTAATCTAGCACCTATGTTTTTGCAAAGGCTAGCATAAAGGTTTGGTTCATCAACGGAATAAACCGAAGGAAACATGTTACACATATTTAAAGTTTATTAATTGTAGCAAGGAATGCTCCGAATCAATCCTCAGGTTTATCAGTTTGGCTAAGTGGAACTAAATGAGCTTTCTCCAAGGAAATCCTCATTGGGATGAATGTTCAAGTTGAAGCACTTCTACAAACCTCATAGGTCTAACAATTTTTTCACTCCACATAAATTTGTCTTAGATGTTGTCTCCCTAATGCTCAATTTAAGGATTGGAATATTTTTTTTATTATACCTTTTTAATAAAATCTTAATTAGTGCAAGAACATCAAATAATTAGAGAAGAGTCTTTTCATAACAATATTATCGACTAAAGAGGAACTAAGGATTGTGTTAATTATAAGATAAGCAAAAACAGGAGCCATATAAGTTTACAAGAGAAGGCAATAAAACATGAAAATTCATGTCAGTATCAAAGAATAAATTGTGTTTTATATGAGAAATATCTATGAAGGCTTTTTTTAATGCTAAAATAATTAATAGAAAAGTATGTAGTGCAATAAAAGGAGCTTCATATAGTTTATAGATTATGAGAAGACATATGATTGAATATCACAATGGTTGACTTTTTATACATTTAAAAGAAAAGAAAAATCAAAGGCATATTGAAATTATCAAAAATACATAAGATGGAGTAATACAATTTGAAGTGAGCATTGACCAAAGAAATTTCAATCACAATAAGATTATATCAATGATCAATATTAAGTTTGTCTAACAGGGTGTTTACATAAGAGTTCAAATTGAGAAGCTTTGATTATGTTATTTGATTTTCAATAAATGGGACCTCTTTTATAGTAAAAAAAAGATAATAATAGTGAAATTTTTTTAAAGATAATGGGCTTAAGATTAACATAGCGGATTTAATACATGATATTCAATTTTGGTGAATGCAAATTTGAAGACTACAACCAATACTACCTAAGAAAAATGATACATATATAAATGTGTTTTAAGCATCTTATATTAATTTATAAAAATTAGGTATCAAGAGGCATACAGAAGTTTTAAGGTTGAAAGATGAGCAGTTAAAATGGAAAAATATCTCATTAGGAACACTGCTAGGAAATAAAGAATATTATAATTATTTTCTATGCTATTCTCTATGCTAGAAAATAGCATAGAGAAACAAAAATAAATTTTAGAATATTATAATTAAGCCTAGAAAATAAAGAGGTCATCAATTGTTAAAGTTAAGTGTTATAGAAATGAGAATGCTAAGATTAATGTATGGTACAACAAGAAAGGACACAACAAAAGAGAACAATAAAGAGAAACAATGAGTGTAGTAAATATTGAAGATAATGTAGTGATAATGATAATAGTTTGTTTGGGCATGAATAATGGCATCGTTATGGCATGTAGACAAAATTATTGAGAATGATTAAAAGGGAAAGGATTGGACGAAGAGAATTTTGCTAAAAGTTGTAGAATGAATGGCATAAAAGAAAGAAAGCACCCTTTCAAATAACTCAATTAGAATGAGTGGGGAGGATGCATAAAATCAGCACCAAAGAGTTGGGATAAGGCTAAGGATGAGTTTGTGCAAGCCGTTCACAAATCATCTCACTAGTAAACCATGACCAAGGCTTGTCGTTGTCAACAATTATATATAAGTAATATAAGCACCATTATTAAATATTTTTTCATACACATGAAGTTTTTATGGCATGGATCTCCAGGTTAGAATCACCCATCATGGATCCAATTATTATTAGATCTAGTTCCTTAGAAGAACAAAATAAAAACTCTAAGCCGCCAAAAATGGTCAAATATGAGCTGCTAAGGCTTTAAAAGCTGGACGACCACGGTTTCAAGGAAGCCTATATTTATTGTTCTGCTAAGCCCATGGAACTTTCAAATGCATCTGAAACCGACCAAGCTTTAAATCAGAATAAGAAAAAGAGCAATTTGATGCAACATATTCATTTGTGTCAAAAAACAATTACTGAAATGAATAGTTTTAGAATCTGGATATTGCAATTAAAATGGTTTAAATAATATGTGCTAATAAATTCTTTTTTTTTTAATATGTGCTAATACATTATTTTCATGGGCTTAAGCATTAGCTAGGATTTAGCTATACATCCAATATGTCTAGCATGATTGAATGCTTACATTTGATTTCTCCAAGATAGGTGTGTAATCACGAATAAAAGCTACACACTTGTGTAAGTCGGTTGTTTCCTGGTCCTGAGACTCGTCCACTATCTTAACTCCCTGCCAGAGATAAACAAACACAAAAAAATATAATGATTGTTATGATACAGTTTGCGTAGTAGTATAAATAGTAAGCAAACATGAAAATCAGCACACAAATGACGGTCATCATAACCTGGACGTTCAGTTTCGAAACAAGGCTCATTGGAAGATTTCGCTCAAATATTTTAAACAATATAATTGTTCTACTATTTAGAAGTTATTTCCAGGTCAAAATTTCTAAGGAAAATCATACAAGAGACGAAACATCATCTGCCATAGAAATGACCAACCTAAGAATTCTCTTATGGACCTATGAGATGCTTCGCATCCAACATGCTCATTCAGAAATCATTAAAACCAGAGCCATCTGAAATTACTACTTCCAGTTTAGATAAAACAAGGCACCAATGTTGCTAACATTTTTGTTCTTGGAATTTCAAACATCATTCTAGGCCAAGCCCACAATGTGTGAATGTTAGCGCTATGCTAATGGCAAGGCAGCTATCTCCAAAGATAACTCATTTTGAAGATGCCTAAAAATATTATATAAATAAATATAAAGATTTAGGTGTAAGAACTATAAATACAAAAAAAAAATTGTGGTACGTATGTAAATTCACCTGATTTTTTTAAATTCTTTATAGATGTCATCTAGTGAAGGAGAGAAATAAACGAATAAATTTCTTAAATCCAAGTAGCAAAAGAAGACTGATGTCAACATTACTACCACCAAGTTCTCCTCCATTCCATTCACAACTATCACCACCGCACGACCCATACCACATCAGTAATGTGTAGTCTATTGGTCTAACCCTCCAACCCTCCCCACTGACTGTATGTACCACTCTATTTCATTCATACTAACTATTTCCACCACAAACCTATGTTGAACCATCTATATACTCTCTCCTTTCCTAAGAGAAACTAAGTTACTCCTCTCCCTCCCCACAATCTCATTATGTTGGACAGCCTAGCTATCCTGACCATTCTTAATATCTCACAGATAGTCCTTGTGATCACACACTTACCTAGCTTACGCCAGAGAAGTATAAACCTGCAACACATAAGCACAACAATATGTTGAGCCTACTAGTGGCACTTAATTCTTGAATATGATTATCTTTTAATGATTAGTTATAAATTTCTTATTTTATTGATTTAAATTATACATGTTTAACACACTTCAATAATAAACACATAAAATTAGAGATGATACATTATTTTGTGAGTTTATGATAATAAATCATGTATTTTTATCAAAAAAGATATTAAATAATTTTTTTTTCGTATGATAGAAGAGCTTTTATTGACTTCCTCAGCATAAAAATCAAATTAGATGAAAATTTGAGCAATGCGACTTAATAGGCCCTTGTGAAATGTTTACTAATAATTGTAAATCTAGGTAAATACCTAAGTGGATTAAAGAGGGTGTGTGAGCAATTTTATGCATGAATTTGAAAATACGAGGAATAGAGAGCAAAGCAAAGATAATTGTACTTCTAACTATAGAGGCATGCAGAGGCATGGGCACCTCCCTCTATACGGGCAACTCAATTCCACATATAGAATATTGGAAGAGAATAATAAGTGTAAATTAATATATGTATTTTTGGATTCCTATACTTCAAAATTTATTTAGTTTTTTACTCAAGTAGATGTTAGTAAGAGATCCTAACATGATGAATATGAACACCTATCAGAGGCAATCATATTAATAGTGGGTCAACACTATATCCAAAAGAATGTAAGTATAAATACTTTTAATTATGAATGTTAATTATTTGATATTTTAGAAATTTCATTAAAACTTAACTTTTATAAGATGAGTAAACATACTTTAGATATATACAAAACTAGAGCTTTGCAAAAGAGAGATGTTCAAAAGGATTATCTAAATAGTCAGATCATGGATTGTTACTATAGGAAATTTCACAAAAATGTAAGAGAATATATGGATTGGGCTCATAGGTCAAGCTTATGATGCTCAATCCTCCTATACCCCTTATCTTGGATATTTAAGAGATGAGATGCAAGAAATGATGCAACGTTAGGTAGCCATTATGACTGAAGATCTATTAGCTCATATGAATGTAGATATAAGCACGTGTATGTTAGTTTTGTGTGGAATCTGATTGTATCTATTAATTGGGTTGTACTACTGCCTTAGACCTTAATTCCATTGATTGAGCTCACCGAGGGATTGCAGGGGATTCCCCCCCCCCCTCCTCGCACCCGAAATTTTTTTTATACAACCGTACAACACTATGTACTTGAGCACTGCAACGCTGTATAGTTTGATTGGATACAGACAAAGAACGGAGTGTTGCGGCGCTCCAAACCCCGGTGCTATGGGCACTCCAGACAGCGACATTGTCAAGCAAACATGAGACGGAGAGTTGAGCGTCGAAGAGCTCCAAATCTTGATCTGCTGCGCTACAAGACTGATTGGCAGTTTTCTTTATCGTTTTTCGTTAAGGGTCGCATCCTTAGTGGTTTTTGTATGTTTTCTCTTTGTTTTTTCGTCAAGAACGATGAAAATGAGAATAAAGACAAGGAGAGAGTGAGAAAGAAGATAGATCTGTACTATTACTCCTAAATTTTCATTGTAAATTTCTTGGTGTGGTATGGCTCCATGATTTTTTTTCCGGTTTCAAGTTTTTTCACATTAAATCCTGGTGTTCTTTCTTTCCGCTACCATTTTATCTTTCTTGTTTGTATTCACTTAGTGGTTAACTTCCCAAACAGTGTCGATGTCACGATACAATGGATGAGTTAGCAGTATGCTACAACAAAAGAAGAAAACAATGTGGAAGAAGAGAGTGAAGGAGAAGAAGGAAGTGAGGAGGGGAGTGAATGAAAAAATAAGCAATAATTTATAATAACTCTAATATTGCATTTTCTTTTAGGTAAATTTCATTTTCGATTATAATTGTGTTATTCTTAAATATGTAGATTTTGTTTTAAAATATAACATATAAAGTGTTTGATGTAATACGTTTAATGGGAAACTTGTACATGATTAACTCAGTAGAAAAGATGCTACAACAACAACAACATCAAGCCATTATCCCACTACGTGGAGTCAGCTACATGAATATTTTTTCTCAATTTTGTACTATTAAGAGTCAAATTCTAATTTAAATCTAATAAAAAAGAATCATTTCTAATACTACCTCTACCTTTCTTACCATAGGCCGGATCTAATACATCTACTTTCCTAATCAGGTCATCCAAAGTTGACGTTTTATGTGACCAAACCATCTAAGGCCACTCTCTCTAATCTTATTTGACAGTGGAGCTACTCCAATCTTTTCACGTATACACTTGTTTCGCATTCTGTCTCTAAGTATAAAACTACTCAACCACTTGAGCATCCCCATATCTGCAACACTTAACTAAATTTTATGCTTCTCTTTTAATGGCCAACATTCTGCGCTATAGAGCATTGTAGGTCTCACCACCATCTTATAAATTTTCCCTTAAATTTGAGGGATACTTTCAATCACACAACATGCCCGATGCATTCCCTCACTTCAACCATCCAATTTGAATTCTACTAATAATATCCTCATCTATTTCACCATCTCTTTGAACAATAGATCCGATATATCTAAAATTTACATTCTTTTTAATGACAAAACAAGCTATGCAAATAGAAAAGATGCTGTCAAACAAAATCAATGATAGATTACCTGTGGAAAATTAACTCAATCATTCGATGAAAAAATCGGCATCAAGTTACCATTCATATGTTATGGCAGTAAGTATTGGTGAATTTCCAACAACATGCCTATTGGTAGATACTAACAGTCATATCCATCGAAAATTTAGTAAATATTTCTTTTTCGATGGATTAAGGGCCGTCGAAAAGCGCTTCCAGTGTTGACCAATTTTATGTAAAAAAGTCTGCCATATAACATTTTTCTTTTGAATAATGGTTATTTTCTAACAAAAAATTTGTAAGAAGTGGGGATATTTCTTGTAGTGAATAGTACAAGTGACAAACCTAAAAATGATATTCAGTATATGTACGTCTAAGCAAATCTATAACAACAACCTAAAGATGTTGATGAACCAAAAAGTTAATATGTTATTGATTTGATAATATTCTAAAGTGATCATCAAGATTGAAAAATAATCACAGTATTTACAAATCATAGCCTTTCTGTATAATGATTAAACAATAAAACAATCTTAACTGAACAATAAAGTAAAACATCTTAAATGAAAGTATTTTGATATTTAGATTACAACTAAAAAAAAAAAAAAAACTTAAGTCATCAAATAATATCACTCACCAAATCAGAATAATAATCCTTCACTTCTGCTCTTATTGAATCCAAGTCACCCGTAATTGCGTCTGGCTTGTACCTACCACAAATGAAATAGAAATAAAACAGAGGTTTAAAACTTTATATATCATAAAACAATTACAAGAATCACTTCATTATTGAATAACGCCGCTAAAATGGACGAAATTGATAATATTGCAAAACTATATTATATGATAGACTCAGAAATGCCATAACTCCAGTAGAAACAAACAGATACAACAAGATCATACGAAAGTCTCTCCCCCTAATCTCTAGTAAATACATTGTGATTCCAACGATAATGTTCTAATATGATGTTTAGCAAGTAAGTACGATAGCAACCAAACTTTCTGATACACAATAAATTTAGTACAATCCTTCTAAATAATGACTTATTTCTAGATCAGTAACTCTAATAAAGATAAGATACTTGAAAAAACATCAGAACAAGAACAAACATCACTGCTCATGACTGGACATCAATTAATCATTAGAGATCAAAACATAAACAACACAACATATGAAATAAAAGGAATGAATTTGCAGAAATAAATCTCCTTCTAGTTTTCTTTTTTTAAGAAAAGAAGAACTTTTTTTGTAATTTTAATGAAGTACTCCTTCAGATTTCATTGGTTTTTATGGATTGAGGAAACATATCTAATTACTGATCAATTATTTCTAATTTTTCAATTCTTCTTCCTATTCACACCACGCTTAATGCAAGTTCCACAACGCTATGGGGAGTTGGTGCGACATCGAGCCCATTTCAGCGATAAATTAATGAAAGTCCGTTTAGTCACTATCCATTTTTAAAAATATTTTGAATTTTCAGTCAAATAAAACTCGGCTTGTGAAAATTTAAAAAAAATAAATCATGGAAATCCAACTAATAATACACGGATTGAGGCAAACCTAGGTTGAATTCCTAGGTTGCAAGAAAACCAAACATTAATGATTGAATTTATTCCTAATTATTCTTTTTACAAACATAGCAAAACATTATCGTCGTCTACAAAATTTTGAAATTCACTACTTCTGTCAAAAAGCCCAACCTATAGATTTCTTAAAAGAAATTCTCCACAAAAGAAAAAAGAAGGGAATTACTAAGCCGAAGCAAAATTCTACACCGCCACTGTTTTAACTGGGACAATAAATAATGGTTTCATGAAAATTACCTCAAGAGCTAGCAAGTTGCGAATATTAAAAACACAATACTCAAGCCAAAGCGTAAGATGACTTATCTCTCCAAGTCAATTAATGATTAAAATATATGGTGCCATAATTTATACAACTAACACCTTCCATCCTCCATTAAAAAGTCCAAACCACTTGTTTCAAACAAATTTTAAAACGATGAAGACGAATACTAATTAAAGAAAAAAAATTAAAAACATACTTGAATCGGACTTCCCCTGGATCCTTATCAGGAAACAACTCCGGCATTCCATCGAATACTCTGTTTGCTCCTCCATCCGCACAGACCCGCAGCTTTGCTGCATACACAACATCCACGATCCAACACCCCGGCAGTTAGCAAATGAAAAGAAGAATGAACAAATACCATAGAAGACCCGCAATGGAAGAGGCGTAGTCAGATAAAGAAGAGGAATACCGCGTTCCCAGAGAAGAGGGGCGAAGCGAGGGAGTGGCTGGTTAAGAACGACGAGGGCGTACGCCGGCGAGGAAAGAACGTCGGCAATTTCTACCGATGAGGGGAGGAGAAAAGTGGAAGCGTGGCGCATCGCCTCCATCAAATTGATATCTTGCTTTGCGCCTTCGAAGATCGTTTTAATTGGTTTCCGCCCTTCGCGCTCTTGCACGTGCGCTACTTTTAATGCGTCTCCTCAGCCTACAAAACCAGCGGGCCGAGAAATTGCAGCACTTCTTCAAATAAAATAAAATAAAAAATTGACAATTTGAAAATAAAATAAAATTTTAATTATTTAAAAATAAAATAAAATTTTGATAATTTGATATTGATAATTATCACATGAATGATATGCAGGCTTTTTTTATTTATGATTTTGAATATTTTTTTATTTAAAGCAATATTTATTGTTGCAAATAAAAAAATTATTTTGAATATATATATATATATATATATATATATATATATATATATTATTGTTTTAAAAAATGTTTAATTAAGGAGTCAAATAATTGTGTCATGTTAAAATATATATTATTGAACTTTCAAAAAATTTAGAAAAAATATCATTAATAAATTTATTATATTTAATACATCATATAAATTGGAAGTTAGTTTCTAATTGTAAAATTAAACTTGTGGTTAATATTTTTAATTTTTATTAAATTATTTTTTAATTATAAAATAAGTATATCTTTATTCAAAATTATTAAAATATGAGCATAATTGTAAAATTATTCAAAGTAAATGCTAAATTTTAAAGTTAATTATATAGTATGAAGATATGAATCTATCAATGAAGTTAATAAAAGAACACATCAATATTCTGACCCTTTCTTAAATGAGTAATTATCTTTAAATGCTTGTCAGTGTTTGGTTATAGCCATTTCATCATTTATTGGTTTACTCATAAATTAATGGTATTCTATCCTAATATTTATTAAAATGCTGAAAGGACATTATTATTATTATTATTATTATTATTATTATTATTATATTGTGGGATAAATATTCAAACTAGATAATCAATATTTGCACTTTTGATCAGCTTCTTGTTTGTTTAAACAAAAAATCATAATTTTCATTTATCTAGCTTTTTTTAGGACTGTTTGGTTTGCTGAAAAAGGAACATAGTGTACTTAAAATATTTGAAGTTAGTTTGATGAGTGTAAAAAAAAAATGCAATATATTTTTTTTTTTGGCTTGAATATAATGTAAAGTTAAATGATGGTGGTGGTTGGCGATAGTGGTAGTGATGGCGATGGCGAAGGACTGTGACGACACAATTAGTTGGCTGTGAAAAAGGAATTCGATGAAAATTGAACGAGTTTACAATACACCAAAAATGAACTTGGGAATGAAAAAAAGAAGAAGAAATTCACTAAAATTTTTCACTGCATTTATTTTTGAATGAATTTTTAAGGAGCTTGTCGAATATGTTTTTTAGCAATAGCGGCACGTTAGTTTCACAATTTAAAATGGAGAAAACTAGCCAAACGAAATGGTGCATTCATTAGAATGCGCCAAATGATTTGGTGTCCTATGATCAATAGTTTCCACTTTACTATTAGGGAGATGACTGCCTAATCAATGGAATGCACCAAACAGTTTGGCGCATTCTATAGAATGCACCAAACTGTTTGGTTGATTCTGAATACACCAAACAGTTTGGTGCATTCAATACAATGCGCCAAACTGTTTGGCTATTTTGCTTCTTTTTAAATTTTTTTATTATTCTGCTCCTACAGCTAATTTAAAATTTGCATGTGCTTTTTCTTAAAATTTCTTCTTATTTTTCATCAAACCGCATAAAAATTTTGAAATCCTCTTCTTGTGGAACACTTAGTATTCCTTTTTCATCAAACTAAGCAACCTCTTAGTCAATTCAACATTCAATTTCTTGATCACGAAATTTAAGCAACCTTAGTTTGATTTTGAAATTTTAGAGTTGTTGCCAATTAATTGCCCCTATTTGCACACTTCTTTCTCATAAATTCAAATATTCATGTGAAATGCTGAAGGCACTGCTCTTGTTGTTGTCTCAATTAGAGCTAAGAAAATATGTTGAGGATCCAAACATCAGATCAATAAATATATTGATTCTTTCTTTGTTAAAACTATTAGAAGATTATGTGTGATATATTAGTTGTGAACAAAGCAAATTAAAAAAATTGACTAAGGCTTCGTTTGAGACGACTTTCTTACTGCTTTTTAAAGTAGATTTCTAGTACAAAATTAAATTTTTGTACTTAAAAACTGCTTTAAGAAGCAGTAAGAAAGCCATCCAAAAAAAAACCTAAGGCACATTAAACCTCAAGGTGAAACCAGTGTTAGACTTTATTTTAACCATTGGGAAACATTGGGAATGCAAGAAGACATAGCAATTATGCTTTAAAATAAATAACTAGTAAATTGGATTCAAGGATGGCTACAACATCACATGTTGGCTTTAATACTTTGCTTTGGCCTGATATGCATCTTTCCTTTCAAAAATAGACAAATATAATAAATGATAGGGAAAATATTAAGGCTAAGCATGATTAGAAATTGTATTAAGAGATTAAGCATATTTTTAAAAAAATTTAAAACTAGGCAAAATCGCCTGTGTAACGGGCGACTTAATCTTCACTCCATAGCCTACGTGGCGAGGGGTGCCAACCTGGAGGGTGAGCATGGTAAGTCGCCTGTTAAACGGGCGACTTACCATGACTTAGCCAGTATTAGCCGTTATGATTAAAAAAAATATCATAAGTCGGGCAACTTAGCGTAAGTCGCCTGTTAAACGGACGACTTATTATGACTTAGCCATTATCATGAGTTAGCCATTATGATTACTTGGCAGATAAAGAAAATATCATAAGTCGTCCGTTAAGTGGACGACTTAGTATAAGTCGCCCGTTACTCTTGTTATTTAAAAAAAACGAAATATGGTGACTAATGTATGAAATATGGCTAGTAAGTTTTATTTTAAAAATATTAAAAATTCAAATTGTATAAGAATTATCACTAATATTGACCTAATGACAAAAAGTTAGAATTTTTAAAAATGGTTGCAAATATTATAAAATTTTTATTTTCAGAATATTAGATAATAATTTTATAACTATCTATTTAATAAATTTGATGATGAAAATTTGTTTTTATCATAAAAGTTTTTTGAAAGATAGAAAAAAATTATTGTGTGAATATTATAGAATTGTTATATATTTGCTTGTCTAATTTTTATAAAACGTCACATAAACCTCCACCTTTAAAATGTAGGTCAACTCTCTCACACAGATCTATAAAATCTACAACATTCGCATCTTAAATGTATATATCTATACTAATCCCAAACAATTTTTTCAATTATTACAACAAATGAAGAGATTTACACAAAAAATTATACAAACTAACCATGAATATAAATCTATACATCTCTAAGAAAAAAATACACTTTAACATCATTTATTTAACTAATTTAACAAAAAAAAAGAACTCACCTTACCTTCACCCCGCGGAGATGGCTCACGATCACGATGGAGAAGTGAGCAACAGAGACGATTGGATCGGGAAAGGGAAAAGAAACCTTTTATTAGGACGAGCGACTTATAAGTCGCCCAGTAATCGGTGACTTATACCACGTCACAGTCCCGCCGCTTCATCTGCCACGTCGTTATGTGTTTTGACATAAATCGCATTTTAAACGAACGACTTTGACTATTTGTAAATTCCATTAATGACAAGCTTATTCTCTTAATTAAGTCGCTAATTATGCTTAATCTTAAAAATTTTCAATTAGTAGAGTGGTTAAGCTATGATGATATGTCCAATAGAATGGGATTCAATATCATCAAACAGCCCCTTGCAGATAAAGTTTAATTAATGAATTAAAACAATGCATCATAAAGTATGATTGATGAATGTATGATGGTTGATGAGGAATATTATAGTTCATGTGACAATAATAGTTTAACTTGGCCATCATTCCAAAAGGAGGGGTAGAGGTATAAACGAGTTGAATCGAGCTCGAGTCACCCCTGGCTTGAGCTTGATTAATTAATCGAGTTTGAGCTCGAGCATTATTCTACGAGTTCAAGCCGGCTCACGAGCCGGCTCTCTTAACCAATTATTATAATAAAATGGTAAAAAGAATGAGAAATTATAAGAAAAATAATAAAGAATTACTTAATATAAGAAATTATGATATAATTTTTAAATTATTTTTAATAACATTGTATTTAAAATCATGAATTCTAATATATTTTAAGTATTTTTTATATTAATATTTTTAAACGAGTTGGCTCACGAACTTACGAGTCGAGTCTTAGCTCATGTTTGATTTTTTAGCTCATCAAGCTCAGCTCACGATATCAATGGAAGTGGGGAGGATGATATCAGATATCAATGATTTATGACATCAGTGGCGGAACTATTAAGTGTTTAGGGGGCGGGGGGCTCAAAAAAATTCTTTTTTAATAGAGAGGGGCAATAAAGTAACTTGACCCCCCTAAATTTTTTTAATAAAGATTGACTTGATCGATCTGCCGGCTGATCCTGGACTTCGACCTTCAATATGGAGTTATGATGTAAATGGCAGGGACAAAATTCGAAGAACTTATCTTTTGAAGGGACCCTATCAACCAAGAAATCATCAATTCCCCCAAACATTAATTGGGAATATTGCACGCAGGATCGTGTGTATCCCCTGGTTTACAGAATTATTACTTTATCATTAACTTTACCAGTTGCTACTGATATAGTGGAAAGAGCATTTTTTTTGCAATGCAATTATCAAACATCGATTTCGTAGTAGGATGAGTGATGATTGACTTAATGATTGTCTGATACCTTACAGTAAAAAAGATGTGTTCGATTTGATTCCTAATAAGGTTGTAATGCAATATTATCAAAAGATGCAAAACAGATTAATAAGCTTGTAATAATTTTCAGTTTATCTATTATAATGTAATACAATATTTTGCTTTGAATTATGTCTTCATTTTTTAAAATTTTGTCTATTAATATAAAAGTTTGCCCCCCCTAAAACGGAAGGTTAGTTCCGCCCCTGTATGACATAAGACATCAATCATTAGCAGATGAAGGACAATAGTCGATAAAAGACATCAAAATTCGAATGACAATGGCAATTGGTTTGAATATTATCCAAATATAAGGGAGAGAAATGAGAGACAAATATTGTTGATTGTCTATGACTAGCACTGGCGATCATCATAATATGTGTCGGTCATAAAATTTTTAACATATAACAAGCATAAACTAAAATTTAGCATACTAAGTTGATAGAAAACAACGAAATTATTGTGAAGTCATATTTGATGTTTTATTTAAGTAATATTTTCTTTTCACGTACTATTTATTTATAATAATGTAAACTTTCTTTAGATTTTTTTATAAATTTTTTATGTAAACTTTCTTTAGATGGAGCTGCCACTTCTATTGATTTGGGAAAATCATTCTCTAACTGCATTACAATTTCCTCATAATGAAAAAGTCATAAAAATTGCCATTATATTATAATACGTTTGATCTCTGTTGAAATTACAACGTTAGAATTTTGAAATAAAACAAACGGAAGAGATCCTTATGACTAGGGCTTTCAAAAGCTTAGTGTTCATATATATATATATATATATATATATATATATATAAACGTTACTATATACGTAATCTACCATTGTGTTGACTCAACTAACTCCAATTTGAAGATGTGGCTATGTTGCGATATGGAGAGGGGCATATAAGGATTGATACCATGTGCAATTTATCAAAAATGAAAAAAATGAAGAGAGTCATGATGAAATCTCCTTGTAGGAAGACCATTAATAGGACCAACAATATATATAACTGTAAAACCTCTTAAGTAAAAGAAGTTAAACTCTTAAACATCAAAACGCCTTTTGATATAATGATTGAAATTTCATTAAAAACTCCGTAGTTAAACATACTCATTTCAAAAAAAATCCTAGGTTGGGTGACCTTCTGAGAAGTTACACAAATAGGACAAAACCGTAAGGTCCTTAAGCCAAAGCAGACAATATCTCGATAGTTAAGAGTTTGAGCTGTTACAAATAATATAAGAGCAATGCATCATCTGCAAGATGAAAACTAAATGTCATGCAAGATAAAGTGCTACGCTATAGGAGCCACCTCTTGAACTTTGTATGGAACAAAATGCTGCATGACAAGAATTACCACTTAAACTTATAAGGGTGACCCCTAAAATCCTATCTACCTTGTGAATGATATCTACCTGATGGATGATTTTGGGACACAGATAATGACGAGTAGTCAATTACTTAAACGGGGGAGATTGTAAAACCCCTTATATAAAATAAGTTAAACTCTTAAACATTAAGACACATTTTGGTATAATGATTATAATTTCATTAAAAAACTCCACAATTAAACGTGCTCATCCCAAAAAAATCTTAGGACATATGACCTCTTAAGAAGTTACACTAATATAACAACTTATTAGGCTCTTAAACTAAAACAGATAATATCTTGATAGTTAAAAATTTGAACTGTTACAACACCAACCTTGAACCCTTAACAATGAAGGACGAAAATCATGATAAGACCATACTAATACAAGTCATCAACAAAACCGATGGCACACAACCCTAAAACCCTCCACAATGAAGAAAA
Organism: Dendrobium chrysotoxum; assembly: GCA_019925795.1. NCBI lineage: Eukaryota > Viridiplantae > Streptophyta > Magnoliopsida > Asparagales > Orchidaceae > Dendrobium > Dendrobium chrysotoxum. The sequence continues at coordinate 15,125,043 of CM034305.1, forward strand.
GTTCAGCATCTCAAAACAATGGGGAAAGATACCGAGGAAGTTCATCAGAAAGATGCTTTTTATATTACTTCAAAAAATTGGGTAAGCAAACAAAATACAATAAAATTTAGGTGTTATGCATATAAATCTCTTCAGGCTTAGTTTCACCATTTTTGGAGCAAGTTCACATTTTATACCAGCAAGATTAGCTCAGCGTTTTGGACTATGCTCTTGAACAATTTAAGCTTTCTATTTCTTTGATTTTGTTATACAATTACTAGCTCTTGTTCGGATTGGCCTCTTACTGGTAACTCAAAATAATGAAATACTAAAAGGATTTATCTGTCAAACACATTGCTTCAGATTTTTACAGGAGGCTCCAGAAGAATTATACAGCAATACAGAAAGTAAGGAAAGCAAACCTATGTTGTTAAAGCTTATGCTCAAATTCGCTGTGTTAAATACTCAATACAACAATTGCCTGATGACCTTCCATGCATAAGATTTACAATAAATAAACTGAAAATGAGTGCTATTACCTATAAATTGATCATGGAACTCTCTGAACCAAAGGATAAAAAAGAAAGAAAAGAAATTTTATATACAGACTGATGCTACATGAAATAACTTAGAGAGCTCTTCCTCCTTGATCCACCTTCCCCATATAGTTCATTCCACTGAATAAGCTCATTCATATTTGTAGATTCAGATGATACACTAGCACAAACCTATAAAAATAGCTTATGAATATCACAGACAAAATTTCGGTAGTAAAGTGATTAATAAACAACAAGCTTGCACTTCAGCAATTTCCAACTTGAAAAGTAAACTAGGAGCTTACTTGCAGCTTTCCCAATATTATCTTGGATGGATAATATTGAAGGAATTATTATCTTGGGAAGATAAATATTATTTCCCACACCTAGTTCTAGATTGTTTTTTCATTATTTATATTGGAAAGAGAACAAAAAAAACTAATGGAAGTAATTCTTTACTTGAATGAGTAAAAATAAACATCATAAATAATCATATTTGAATAGAAGAAGAGAAATTTTCCATTTTCTACTATTCTTAGTAGCCATTTGGATCACTTTTTAGTTTTATATATTTAGACATGAAATAAAATACATTTAATATCTTAAAAATATATTTTTATTTATTTATATGATGGTGGTTGTGATAGTCAAAGGATAACAATGATGGCAGCTGGCAGTGCAGTGATAATTGCATTAAAAAATTCAAAAGATTTAAAAAATAGTTTTAGTATTGTTAAAAATATGTCATTTATTAAAAAAATAAAACTGTTAAACTTGTTAAACGAACATATATTTAAAAATAAAAAACAAAAAGCTAAACTTAGTTTTATTCTGTTTAGCTTGCAGCCATGCTGCAGGCTCCTATAGTTTGCTTCATCAGTTTTCTTCCTATTAGGTTATGGGATTTTATGGGTAAAAATGGGTTGAACCGCAGCTCTCTTTCATCTTTGTTTATTTGCAAATCAGATTCTAAACTACTTGGTTATTAATAGATGTGATTAATTAAAACTGCTAGTTCATTAGTGAGTAGGCAGATCAAAAATATATTAACTACACTAATTATACTAAATTGAAACTAGCCACTGAAATCATTCATTGATAACAATACAGTTGTAAACCGAGCCAATACAATTTAGTTATAATTAAGCATTGTTAATTTCATATCAAATATTTGATTAGAGTTAATAGTGAACTGGTTGGGAAGTTTACGAATGCATAACAAATTCAGGGTAAAGGATGGATGAAGCAGTTTTTAAAAGTATCCTAAATGCAATAAAAATTTGGCAGATCAAAGATCATGATAAACAATGATGATAGTTGGTGTATTTATGATTTCAACTTAAATAATTTTCATGATATAGAAGAATAATTTCTACCCTAATTGGAAAAAGAAAAAGCCCTAATGGATAAAATTAGACTACCGAAACACTATAAAGTTCAAAGAAAAGATGTGAAAGTTAATATGTTACATTCAACATAGTCATTCATTATTGTTAGGTGCTGTGATTGAAGTTACTTCAAGCTAGCGATTACATGACTGATGGACCAAAATAAAAATTAGAATATCTGCACAATTTACAAATGAAGGTATCCGATACTAAAAATTGCTTCAACTCTATAAATGTAGCTAAGCTAAGTAAGAAACATTTTGAGTCATACAATCACAACGGAAATTCTACATAACAACTTTGAAAACCTGAGGTTTAAAGGAGGCCACACAAAATCAACGTTGGCATAATTTCGATTATGAGAACAGCTCACAGTGTTAGAAGGGACGCCTAAATCATTTTTAGGCATGTCAGTGAAACTAGTAGTTCCGATGAGTATATATATTAGATCTGACATATGTTAAGAAAGGTGGAGATATATCTAAAAAGATTTGATTAGAAAGTATTAGAAATTATCTTTTTTATTATATTTAAATGAGAATTTGATTCTTAATAGAATACGATGAAGAAAAAGGATTCATATAGCCGACTCCATAGTGGAATACAGACTTGATGTTGTTGTTGTTGTTATCAGTAAACTAGTAGTTTATGTTAAGACTATTATATCCAACAAATGGATATGGGAATGGAAAAGGGCACAGCGATTGGATTTGGGGAGAGACCAGCAACTACCCAAAAAAAAAAAATCTAGAATACCTGCTCATGAGCATATCTTAAATCATCCATACTCAAAGGGCGTATGTCTTGACTTGAATACAATGGCGGCACTGGTCTACTCTCCGCTAAAGCTACACTTCGTTCCTGAAAATAGGAGCAAAAAGTTAAAAAAGGGCAGCTTCCAGTAGAAAAAAAAAATGCATTTATTATCAATAACCACTAAATTACTTCTAAAAAATTTAAAAACAAATTACTTATAAAGTACATAAAAATTAATAAATACAATATAAAACCCAAACCATAACAATTGACCAGTTGCTTGCAGAAGTACATATTTTATTCAATTATCAAAACTTGAGAAAATAAAACAATATAAATATATCACGAAAGACACAAGTGGTACATAACAAACTCGAGCATTCGGTGCATTTGACCTTACTAGAAGGTTAACACATTGAAACATGTATTTACAAAAGAGGACTTCTCACAAGCAATTTCTTTTCCTATACATGTCTCACATTCAACTAGTGCTGTCCATGCAGATGATATTACGCCAAGAATTAATGTACGAACGACGAGTGAGCACCTAAAAAATTTAGAGGACTGATACTCAGTACTGAACTAGGTAACTCTTATCACCTACCTTTTGTATGGTTCATCACAATAAAGAAGGAATAATTCTGTCACTTATATTTTGCAACCTTTACTATGGCAAGTTCTAAGCAATAAAGACATGATGCAGAATATATCAGAAAATTAAACATGTGAATCCTTATATTCAAGAAGCCCTACCCCACAATTTTCAAAAAAGGGCTGCCACTTCATGTACTGTGTTTCCAGAATTCACCTGTGTATCTTTTATCATATACTCCACAAATACGAGTCTAACTCACATGCAATACTTTCCAATCTTTATCAGGGTCCATTATTTTAATGAAAATTTTGAAAAAAATAAAGCCCCCATCAAGGTAATGAAAATTAGATTAGACATGGAACCGAAAGAAATGTTCAAAGTTCAATGGTTCGACTAAATTGGGGTTGAACCAAATGTCGCAATATATATTAGTATTATATAATTAAGATCTAAATTACATAATAATGATATAATAATTATACAATAATATAAATTGATAATTATTAAAATAAATAAAATTTATACATAAATAATATCTTCTGTAATTTTAAATTTAAACATCTTCAATCTTTAAATTTAATTTATATTTAATATAAATTTAATTCACATATAAACTTATAAGTTTAATATAAACTATTGTTAATTTATGTTATATATTTAAATATAATTTACACCTATAAATTATATACCAAATTCATATTATAAAATTGCATGTATGAATCATTCATGTTAGATCATTTATCATTAATAAATACATGAAAATTTATTTTTTTATGGTGTTTAATAAAACAAATAGAAAAATTAACAAGATAAAAAATAAATATAATTAACAAAAAAATAACTCTTATTCACATTATAAAAATTAATTAAATTTTTGTTTAAATATATATGTTGTATGTGTTGTGAGCTCAAGAAATACAACTTAATTATTCAGTCCCACATTACTTGAGAATTTTCTCTTAGAATTGTTTATATAATTTTTTTTTTGTTTACATGTGTTAGGAACTCACATGAGATGTAAGTCCATATGAAAATGCTTGGCTAGTACTTGTTTGGCAAATAATTATAATATGAACTTATTAAAAATTTTAAAATATGTTAAGATTAAATTAATATGTGAAATTTAATATTTTATACAACATTTATGAAATTAATTTATTTAAATGAAACAGCAATTGAACTGATCGGTTCAAAGAATCCAGGATCAATTCAATAGTTCACCAACCGAAATGACAGTTCTGATCGGTTTTGTTGAATTTAGGAGTTTGAGAGGGAAAAAATTATACTTTATTACACAATTTCATCCCTATTTATAGATCTATATAGAGCGTTAAATAAAGAAATAACTAAATTACAAAATCAGGCATTATTGCCCTTATATATTCCTTCCTAAATCAGCAACCTAACTATGGAATGAAATCATCGTGATTCAGGATGGCTTCCCACGGATCCTGATTTATGGCTGCGGGATCTCTTTAGAGAAAGTGTCTGGAATTTAACACCCCCCTCAAGCTGGGGAATATAGATCTGTCATTCTTATCTTGGGAATTATTCTAAGAAAGGAAGAGCTATCCAATCCTTTGGTAAGGACTAAGGATATTTACAAATTGATCTTTTGATGATAATGGTTGATACATACAAGACCATTGTCTAATTTTTCTTTTATAAAATGTCTGTCCACTTCTATGTGTTTGGTCCTGTCATGCCAGACTGGATTGTGAGCTATACTGATTACTGATTTGTTGTCACCATTTAGTTTTATGGGTTCCTCCCACTTGATCCTTAGATCTTCTAGAATCATCTTGATCCATAGTACCTCACATATTCCCAAGACCATAGCTCTATATTCTGCTTCTGCACTAGATCTCGCCACCAAATTTTGTTTCTTACTTCTCCATGTAACTAGGTTTCCTCCAAGGAATATGCAGCACCCACAGGTGGATCTTCTGTCCACTAGTGATCATACATAATCAGCATCAATGTATGCTTCTCGAGTTATTCCGTGGTCTTTTCTAAAGAGAATCCCTTTCCCTGGGTTTCCCTTAAAGAAGTGCAGTATTCTGTCTATCGCTTGTATATGAGACTGTTTTGAATTTTGCATAAACTGACTGACCATACTTACAGCAAATGTTATATTTGGACTGGTGTGGGAAATGTAGATTAACTTCCCCACGAGTCTTTGGTAGGCCCCCTTATCTAGATCTAGATCTTTTTTAGCTTCCCCCAATTTGAGATTTGATTCTACTGGTGTTGGTGCTGGTTTACACGCTAATTTTCCTATTTCCTTCAGAGGATCTTTAATATATTTTTGTTGTGAAATAAAGATTCATTTGCTGGAGTGGGCTACTTCAATTCCAAGAAAATATTTTATTCTACTAAGTTCTTTGATATCGAATTCCTTGGTGAGATTTCTCCTTAGACTCACTTTCTCCTTTTCATTATTCCCAGTCAAGATAATATCATCCACATAGACTAATCATATTGTGACTTCCCCTGAGTCGGAGTATTTAAAGAATAGTGTATGGCCCTCTTGACTATAGTGATACCCATTAAGAAGCATGAATTTTGAGAATCTTCCAAACCAAAACCTAGGTGATTATTTGAGCCCATATAGAGTCTTTTTTAACCTGAATACCTTGTTACCTCCAGATTTGTCCTTAAATCCTGATGGTATCTCCATAAATATTTCTTCCTCTAGATCCCCATGTAGAATGTATTTTTTACATCCAATTGTTCCAGATGTCAATTGTACTTAGCTGCTAGTGAGAGTAAGATTCTGATAGTGTTCATCTTGGCTACAGGTGCAAAGCTTTCTTGGTAGTCAATGCCATGTTTGAGTATACCCTTTTGCCACTAGTCTGGCCTTGTATCTTTCCAGTATACCATCAACTTTGTACTTTACAGAGAACACCCATTTGCAGTCGACTGATTTTTTTTCTATCAGTAGGTTGATGATCTCCCATGTATTATTTTTTCTAGGGCATGCATTTCATCTTTTATGACATTTTTCCAATTTTCATCAGATAAGGCCTCAGAAATATCTTAGGAATATGAATATCTTCTAGTGTAACCATGAAGTTTTTGTGTGAGGATGAGAAATTATTGAATGATATAGAGTTGGTTATAGGGTGCACAGGAGGTGGTGAACTTGTATTTACCTTAATTTCAAGAGATGGTTCAGATTCTTAGATCTGCTTCATAGCACAATTTTGAACTTGTACGCCTTGAATATACATTCCCAAATCTAATGACAGCTTTGTCTTTAGTTTTCCTATTTTGGGTTTCATGTGGATTGGTTTGAGGTGGTGGAGGAAGGCCAAGAGAGGCAAGGGCACTTTCCTCATCTTCCTCAGTTTCAGTCTCCCCCTGAAGATAAAGTTTAATAAAATAAGAATTTTGTTCATCAAAGATAACATCAATGGATACAAGGGTTTTCTTTGTAGGGGGTGATAACACTTGTATCATTTTTGGGTGGCTGAATATCCAACAAAGATGCATTTGAGTGCTCTTGGATCTAATTTTTCTCTATCCTGGCTGTGGATATGAACATAGACAGTACACCCAAAGATTTTGGGTGTAAGGTTATTATGGGTTCGAAACTCGGGGTAAAAGGAGGACAAAATATCCATTAGAGTTTTCAGTCTCAAGGTTTTTGAAGGTAGTTGGTTTATGAGGTAAGTGGAAGTTAGGAGGGCTTCCCCTCAATAGGATTTGGGTATATTGTGGAGTAGGAAGACACGAGTGGAGGCTAGAAGATGATCATTTTTTTTTTCTGCAACCCCATTTTGTTGTGGGGTGTGAACACAGGAAGACTAGTGGATGAGATACCTTCACCTTGAAAATAGGAGTATAAGGTGTGGTTGAAGTAGTTTTTAGCATTGTTAGAACGAAATTTTTTTATTTTTACCCCGAATTGATTCTGGATCATGGTGTGAAAAATTGGTAGAATGGTGCTAACATAGATTTATTTTTTAGGAGATAGATCCAAGAGACTCGAGTACATTCATCAATGAAAGATACAAACCAACGATCCCTAGAGATGTTTTGGGAATTTTTTAGGGTCCCTATATGTCACTATGAATAAGATAGAAAGGAGTATCACATCCCTCATTTTTATTTGGAAAAGAAACTCTTTTATGTTTGGCTAACTCACATGTTTCACAATGAAAATGTTCATTTTCCAATGTATAAAAAAGTTTTGGATGCATATGTTTTAAAACATCAAAGATGGATGTCCTAATCTGAAATGATGAAGCCAGATAGTAGATTTCTTGTCAACTAGGGATAACATAGAGTAGCTATTCTTAGATTTGTTCAGCTCTTCTAAGTAGTACAGTCCAGCTCTCTCCTTAGCAAGTCCAATCTTCTTCCCCTATCCCTGGTCCTGAAATAAGCAATAAGTATGGTTAAATAGTACTTGACAATTATGATCATTGGTAAGTTTTTGTATAGATGTGAGATTTGTGAATAATTGAGGTACATGGAGTATATTTTTTAGAGAGAGGAGGATAAGGATGTGTCTCCTTGGCTTGCTACTGTGGCAAGAGAACCATCAGCAGTGATGATGTTCTTGTCACTTGGGCAAGGATTATAGTTGATGAAGTGGGTAGTGGAGTGTGTCATGTGATCTGTGACTCCTGAGTAAATGATTTCTAGAGGCGCTTAATTCAATGTATATAGGAAATTTACTTGAAAGTGCAAGAGAAGAATATGCATGTGATTTTTCAAGGGATGCTAGGAGTTATTTTAGTTTATCAATATCTTCTTTATTGAGTTATTTGAAGCTGGACGGTATTTCTGGGTTAGGCTGACTTGTTGTAGTGTTGGCATATGATGTGTCATTTTTTCACTTTTTTGGTTCCACTCCTTGGGGCTTTCCGTGTATCTTCCAGCATATCTCCTTTGTGTGTCTTAATTTCTTGCAATAATTGTACTAAAGAGAGTCTCTGTCTTTAAATTTTGCAGAGTCTTTACCTTTTTCCTTCCATGGTGTTTCTCTGGTCATCACCATTGATGAGCTTTCAATAACCTTTGACTTTAACATTACTCCTCGTCAGCTTTCTTTAGCACGAATGAGAGAAATGGTTTCATTTAATGATGGTGTCTCCTCTTTGCCAAGGATTTAGACTCTTACTTGATCAAATTCTGCATTAAGATCTGCAAGAAAATCATAAACTCTATATTTCTCAATAAAGCTTTTTAGGATAGCAGCATCTTCTGAACATTTGGTCTTTATGCATCTGTAGTGATCAAGTTCTTGCCATAGGTTCTGCATAAGAGAGGCATACTCTGTCACTGTCTTGCTTCCTTGTTTTGTGCTTCATACTTTGATTTTCATTTCAAAGATTTGAGCAGCATCCCGAGCTTTTGAGAAGGTTTGTCTGGCGGCATCCCATATGTCCTTTGCAATGGATAGGAACATAAATGTATCGCTAATTTCTGGAGTCATGGAATTTCACAACCATGACATAATCATGGAGTCCGCTTCATCCCATGCCCAAAAATTAGGATCTCCTTTTGGTCCTCCTCCGAGGAGGTGGTGTATTTTTCCTTTCCCTTTTAAGTATGTCTTCACAAATTGAGACCACTTTATATAGTTCTTCTCATTTAGACGATAGGAAGGTTGCATGCTTTGGAGATCACCTCATTCTTGGTGCACCACAAGATCCTCAATTTGATCAAAGCTCTGGGATGAATTTCCTTCAGACATTGTGGTGTCACAACAATAGATAGTAATAAAGATTATCTCTTAATTATATCAGCAATAAAAGCCAATATTTGAGTGCATAGGAATTTAATAGATCGGGTCGCACCCCCGACTCAGTCTTACGACTTGAGCCCACGTTCCGCACGAATAAGAAGGGCTCAGCCTCTTCTTTCGTATGCGTGAGTAGGTTCGCAAGTAGAAGGCTCCGTCCCACATGTCGTTTGGCTCCGTCACTTCCTTCATTCGGCTCCATCGCGTACGCAGGAGGTTCGCTCGGCCCTGTTCCGCACGCCGGAGGTTTCGTTCGGCTTCGTCCCGCATGCAAGAGGCTCGTTTGGCTCCGTCCTTCCTGCACGCAGGTAGGCTTCTTTCAGCTTTGTCCCACACGCAGAGGGGATTGGCATCTCCGGTTTCGACGACTAGTTTCTAGGGCAATGAAGGCCTCCTTCACTTCTTCCTTATGATGGTTTCCTCTTTACTTCCTTCGGCTCTCTAATATCATGTTGAATTCAGAAGTTTGAGAGGGAAAAAATCATATTTTATTACACAATTTCATCCATATTTATAGATCTATATAGAGTGTTAAATAAAGAAATAACTAAATTACAAAATAAGGCATTATTGCTCTCATATATTCCTTCCTAAATCAGCTACCTAACTATGGAAGGGAATCATTGTGATTCATGCGAGCTTCCCACGAATCCTAATTTGTGGCCATGGGAACTCTTTAGAGAGAGCGGCTAGGATTTAACAGGTTCATTCTAGTTTGATGCCAAATCGATTTTTAAGATGGACTAGACCGACCATATGATCAGTTAATAGTTGAACCAGTCGAACCGACTGATTTGATCCGATTTTCCAAACCATGCCCCACCTCCCAACACCAATTCCCAACCAGCGGCTACCATAAGAGCATTATGTATAGGATATCCAAGATATAGCAGGAACGTAGACTAGAATAGTGCAGATCATTTTAACTGTTGGTGTAAATGTGTAATACCCAAGTTCTATAGAGACTGATTTTACTTAAACAGTGCCTGATATGATAGGAAAAAAAAAAGGCAGCATGCTTAATGCAGAAAGCAAAGCGAAATATATGCACTACGTTGTCCAGAAAATTTCTATGTAAAGGAAAAAAAAAATCTCCTTTTTATCATATGTAAGCACAGACCTTCTTTTCCTTTTCCAGTATCTCTCTAATTGGACAGTGTGCAGCAGTAACACACAGGTTCTGAAAGAAGAAAGAAGAAAAAAAATAAACGCCCATCCAATCATATAAATATAGAAAAACACCATGCAAATGCATCTCAACAGACCTTCAGATCACTTCCTGAATACCCATCAGTCATATTTGCAAGAGCCTCCAAATCAACATCTAGTGCCAGCGATTCTTTCGCTAATATTACCCTAAGAATTTTTTCCCGATTTGTTGCATCCGGCAAGTTTACCATCAACCTGAAAAGCATTTTCAAGCATAAAACTGATTAACTCACAACTTCCAAGCCAAAACTGCACCATGGCAGAACTTTCTTAGTTCTACCTCCGTGGAAGCCTCCTTATTACAGCTTCATCAAGATCAAAAGGCCTATTAGTTGCCGCAAGGACAAGCACACGCTCTTTATCCTTTGTTCGAAGTCCATCCCAGTTTACCATGAACTCATTTTTCATCTTACGCATGGCTTCATGTTCCCCTGGATTTTCTCGCCTGCCCAACATACTATCAACCTGGAAAGAGAGTTATGCAATTATGTGAACTTACTCGGGCATACAAGAGCTATCAGATACCATATGAAGTAGTATCTGAATGCAAGCAACAAACAATACCTGAAGTCCTCGAGGATCTGGTGCTAGCGACTAGCGTGTATTAAAAAAATAGATAAACAAATGGCATTTTTTATGTTTACATACCTCATCTACAAAAACAACACTTGGGGCAATTTTGCTCGCTAATGAAAAAACAGCTTTGACATATTTTTCCCCTTCTCCAAACCACTGAAAGCAAATACAAGGATAGTATTATAAATCAACTAGTAAAAAAAAAAGATTTTGATGAAATCAGCAATATAGGAAATATTACTTTGGAAGCGATGCTGGACATTGATATGTTGATGAAGTTTGCACCTGCCTCAGTTGCAACAGCTTTCGCAAGCATCGTTTTCCCAGTGCCAGGGGGACCAAAAAGTAGAATTCCCTTGCAAGGCTGGCGGTAACATGTCAAGACATTGAGCTTTTTGACAAAGAAATAAAGTTCACTCTAATAAACATGCCACAGGGGCTTTAGTTCATACATGAATTTGAAGTAGACTAGGCGAACTCCACCTCAATTTAAAAGAAATTCCAATTATAAAATTATTTTAAAAGAATGTCTCTCCATTCAGAGCTACAGTCCAGGTTTCTGTATGATCCTTTTGAAAAAAATCAAAGAACCGTATAATCTTTTGATGCAGTTCTTTGGTCTTTGGTATTTATACAACAACAATATCAAGCCTTTATCCCACTACGTGGGGTGGACTACATCAATCATTTTTGTCCATTATGTCATGTTAAAAGTCAAATTCTCATTTACATCTAATAAAAAAAAGATTATTTCTGATATTTTTTCTAACCAAGTTTTTTAGGCCTCCCTCTACCTCTCTTAATATAGGCCAAATCTAGTACATCTACTCTCCTAACCGGGTCATCAGAAGGCCAATGTTTTATGTGACCAAACCATCTAAGGCAGCTCTCTCTAATCTTATCTGTCACTGGAGCTACTCCAACCTTTTCACATGTGCACATTTTGCATTCTATCTCTAAGAGTAAAACCACTCATCCACCTAAGCATCCTCATCTCCGCAACACTTAATTATATGCTTCCCTTTTAATGGACAACATTTTGCGAAATAAAGCATTGCAGGTCTCACAACCATCTTATAGAAGTTTCCCTTAAATTTGAGGGGTATTTTTCTATCAAACAACAGACTCGATGCATTCCTCCACTTTAACCATCCAACTTGAATTCTACTAACAATATCCCCATCTATTTCACCATCACTCTGGACGACAGACCCGAGATATCTAAAACGTCTTTCATATTTATAAATCATTCAATTTCACTCGTTCGAAAGACATGTTAACAATGTGCTAAATAAATAGTTGATTTATAGAAAACAACCGTAAGAAAACTCAAACGCTCAGCTCTAAACATCTAATGGAAAGACCACATATTTCATTAATTTTGTGATTAAGAAGAGCATACACAAGTAAGAAGGCTGTGCTTAAGGTTGTATCAACAACGGATTAATAGTCTAAAAAGAGACTTTTGAAGAGTAAATCAGCGGTGAAGACAAATAATTCATACTAATTTTCATACATTTAATTACGAACCACTGAAGCTGATGTGAAACCACTAGGAGTTATTTAAGAAATTAAGAAGTGCAATTGATTAAAACTTGCCAATATAAAATTATTGTTCACAAAAAGAATGATCTTAGGGATTCAAAGCATTCAACTTGCTTAGGCAAAGAAGTACACTAGAGATTAACCAAAACAATTTAATCAAAACTCAAAGACGAAAGCGAATGCTACATGCACATAACAAAATCCACCATTTAATAACGAGAGGTTCACCTTGAGTAACTTCTCACTCATTCACTCTTGGGCTTAGCGGAAGAAGATACTCCACACTAGGGAGGAGATCACTACAAGGAAGAAGGAGCCTACAAACTTCGTTGATGGAAAGGTAGCCGGCGACAGATGGATGGATGGACGTCCGATGATCTGCCACGAACCGGATGGTTATTGTTCTTCGATGATTTCCGCCAAAGTGTCAAGGATACGGTCAACGTATTCCTCAACCGTGTAGTCAAAACTAAAGCCGGGATAGAAGAACAGTGATTGCAGAATGTTTATTTGACCTTGTTCGTCATATGCAAAGTCATGATCGACCTCAGGATTGGCCATTCATACTTGTCTTGAGAGGTGGAAGAAGACTAGTGGAGAAGGGGGAAAGAGGGTGGCGGTTTGGTGGAAGGAGGCTGGCGGTTTGATGGAGGGAGGCCGGCGGTTTAGGAGGGAGAAAAAAGGGGTGGCTAGGGTTAAGAGAATTCCATGTAATCCGAAATTAAATTCAGGTTAAGTGGAATTGGAGGGAATTTAATTTGGAATTAAATTCAAAAACATAGATAGGGTTTAGGCTTCAATGGGAAAAACAAAGGGAAGGCCCATTAAGGGGGCCGAAGGCATGAATGGAGGAGGGAGGGAATTGGAGAGCTTTTAAAAGTTTCCAAATGAAATTTTCTAATTAAGGGGTAAGATAATTAAATCAAATCCAATTTAAAATTAAATTGAATTTAGATTTAAAACTTTCCAAATATAACTTTGTTAATTTAGGAAGTTATTTGAAATTCAAAATTTGAATTTCAAATTGAAGAATTATCTTCCTAAATCAATTGGGTTATTTTTGGTAAGTAGTAATGATGATGGAAATCATCATTAATGATGAGAAGGACAAGGTGGCCGGCGGCAAGATGGTGGGAGGCTTAGGTGGTTCGGTTGGAGGGGAGGATGGGGTTAGGCCGGCAGTGGAGGCTTGAGGTGGTGGAGTTGTGAGAGGATTTGGGAGGGGATGGATGGCCGACGGCGGAAGGGAAGGGAGGAGCCGGCGGGTGGGGTGGGGAAAGAGGTAAGGAAAAGTAAAATAAAATAAACCACAAGCCACGGACTCTTCCAATGACTGGTGGGTATTGCGCGTGCCCTCACCTTGGGCTCTCTCTCTTCTCTCTAGTGCTCACACAAGAAGAAGAAGACGACACATAAATTTTCATTCAATTCTCATCCTCCTCTTACAATAGAAGGCCAATATATATAGGCCTAGAAAATAAAAAAAACAATGACTCAAATGCCCCTTGGGCTACAACTCAAAGCAAACTAAGAAAAATGTACAATCATAAATAACACATAAATAAGCTGCAATACATAAATGCATCAAAAATAAAGACTGCTAATCGTAGCCATCGATCTACGATTCCTATGCTGATAGACTTGGCGATATCGTCTGTCGATGTCCTCATCAGAAGTCGTCAAATTAACAAAATGACCACTTACAGAAAAGAATTCCTTTAGAACAACGTATGAAAGGTAATGATGATAGAAAGGACGATCATAATAAGTAAGGCTCTGAACTTGACACCGACATTGAATATTGCTAAAACTTCAAATAGCTTTCTGGGTTAGATTGATGCCGAAATATATTTAATGGGCCAATAACTCAGATTACACAATTGTCTGGCTGGGATGAAATTGAGCTAGCTTTAGATTAAATCAAAATGCATATATTTGTATGTATCAATGCATAGATTTGTGAATGATATGTCGCCAAAAAATTTAATTGATCAACATGAATCTCAATGTGATATTTGAATTGGAAACTTTCGGAATTAAATTCAAATCCATCTAAACTCCAATTTCAATAAACATAGTCAAATTGAACATCTGACGGAACAAACATATTGACACCACAAATGATCTGATTTGAGTCTAAATGAACCCAAATCAAGCGCTAGAAGTTTATTTGGAAACTCATGAAAGAAACTCCACGCATCCAAAAGCCTAAGAAAGTACAAGTATCCTAAAAACCTTATAAGGCATAAGCTTCAAAATATATAAATAAATTAAGAATCTCACAAAACATAAGCCTCAAAATGTATAAGATCATCTAAAAATCTCAAAAGGTGTAAACCTTAGAAGATATAAGATCATCTAAAAATGTTAGAAGATATAGGCCTCATAAAATACATGCATATAAAAAATCTCAGATGACTAAAAGCATAAAAAAGTATAAATTTCTTAGATTATCCAAAAAATGTCAAAAGGTTAAAATTCTCAAAAGGTATATATTTCTCTAATTTTTCAAAAAACTCAAAAGGCTTAAAGTTTCAAAAGGTATCAAATTTTGCTATTCTCAAACAAACAAAAAAAACTCAAAAGACGTAAGTCTCAAATGGTCTTTATCATCAGCTAAAAAAGTAAGGTTATTATATTTCAATTAGAGAGCAATATCTTCTAGCAAACTTGAAGATTTCAAGTACGTCTCAAAGATATATTAAGGAATTAGTTTTCTCTAGAGGGTAAGTTCGTACAAATCAAAATTACTCTTACATAAAGATGGAGAGTTCATCACTTCCATCAAGTTGATTGTGAACATCAGCCAAATTTGTATATGAAGAAATATATATAGTCACATACATAACTATAAGATTTACATTAAGTCAAAACAGTAAATCTCCAAACTCCTACACCAACTTTTGCATTAGCTACATCAATTAATATGCAAGATAGAGGAAAGCCTCCCATAAGTGAAGAAAAAATTGGAGCCCCCCCCCCCCCCCCCAAAAAAAAAAAATCATTTTTCAACATTCTGAATTCAATTTTGCCATTTTCAGAGCCCAAAACAGCCTTTAGGATAAGTTTCGATCAAATTTATAAAATTTGGAACAAAATTTATCAACTTTTGCACCGGTTGACATGCAACATAATTGAAAGCTGAAATTATAATTTTTAAGGGGATGTCCACGTTGAAGTTGAGGGAACGATTGCACCTCATAGTAATTTTGCGATGTGAACTTTTTCTAAGCCTTGTCATATATTTTCAGATGACATAAACTTCGACGTTTAAAAAAAAGAGGGGCAAATGATAAATCTCCAGAAAATTTAACTGATTAGCACGAATCTTGAGGCAAATTTTGAATTGAAAACTTTTGGAATTAAATTCAGAATCATTAGAACTATGATTTCAATAAACATATAGTCAAACTGAACATCTCGACAAGACAAATCTGCAAAACCACAAATGATTTAAATTGAGTTCAAATGAACCAAAATCAAACACTTGAAGTAGATTTGAAAACTTCTGAATATTAATTGAATGATCAAGTTTTTTTCTAAATCTTGTGTGCTTATAGACAAATTGAGTTGCTCGACAAGATGAATCCAACGAGCCCAAGATCATTCGATTCTAACATCATTAAAACACTTAAATGTTGGATAAACAATTTATGATCAACAGAACAAAGAGTACAACACTGCAACACTCTAAATTCAACACCGTAGTGCTATCTAGCGGATTGGAGATAGAGCGTTAAGTGTTGCAGTGCTTCGAGGAGGACTGAACAATTTTTTTTCTCATTTTTCTCAAGGGTGGCATCCCTTGATGGAATATATTAACTTTCTCTTTTGTTTTGAGTGTGAGAACGGTGTAAGAGAGAAGATAAGGAGAGAGTGAGAGAGAAGAGAGATATGTACTTATTTCTCCCAATTTTTATAGTGGATTTCTTGGTGTGGTGTGGCTCCGTTACTTTTTTTCCCCAATTTTAGAGTTTTCTACGTTAAATTCTGGTGTCCTTTACTTTTCGCTGTATGGAAATGTTAAACCCAAATAAGCATGTGGTTACCATGATAGGAGCAAATCTGTAGATTTTTCTCCCAAAGCCTGAGATTTACAGACTTTTCCTTACTAAACCATTAATCCATCCATCTAATACTTGATACCCATGTAACAAAGGTCTCACAATGTCTCACAGACCAAAGAACAGCCCTACAAGGTACCAGGAGCATATAGTGTAGTCATCCACGTAAAACTCAACAGAGCATTTCTTCTCTTAACTCTTACTTCTCTGTGACATTAACTCTCAGAATAATAACCTATAATCAGCAATCGAGAGTTATGCATGTGACTGGATGTTTTACTAGGGTTACAGAATATAATACAACATTTTAGATTACTGAACAAAAATATTAAAACACTGTATTTATTTAATTATACATGTGCAGAACAGTCGTTTTTTCAAATCCCCTTCTAACTTTTAAAAGGAGATCTTAATAGAATGAATACAACAACAACATCAAGCCTTTATCCCACTATGTCGGGTTGGCTACATGAATCCTTTTTCTCCATTGTGCCCTGTTAAAAGTTAAATTCTCATTTAAATCTAATAAAGAAAGGACATTTCTAATATTTTCTAACCAAGTCTTTTTAGGCCTACCTCTACCCTTCTTAACATAAGTTAAATCTAATGCATCTACTTTCCTAACCGGGTCATCGGAAGACCGCTGTTTTATGTGACCAAATCATTTAAGGCGACTCTCTCTAATCTTATCTTCCACTGGAGCTACTCCAACCTTTTCACGTATATGATCATTTCTTATCCTGTCTCTAAGAGTAAAGCCACTCATCCACCTGAGCATCCTCATCTCTGCAACACTTAATATAATGCTTTTCTTTTAATGGCCAACATTTTGCACCATAAAGCATTGCGGGTCTAACCACCATTTTATAAAATTTTCCCTTAAGTTTAAGGGGGCCATTTCAATCACACAACAAGCCCGATGCATTCCTCCACTTCAACCATCCAACTTGAATTCTACTAATATTATCCCTATCTTAATAGAATGAATAATGCTTAATAATCCCAATAAAACAAAGGATGAAAATATTCTTAGGGGCCATTTGGTTTACTAAAAAAAGACGTTCATTCGAGAAAGATAGAGGCACGAACCTCACCCTCACAAGCTTAAGGACCCCTCTTTCCCTAACGTAGATTGAATTTTAAATTAACCAGATTTCCCCTGAGAGTAGTATCAAAGTTTATTTAGATATGGGTTCTACCTCCTATGAGTGCAAGCCCTTATAGTTAATTACCCCTTCTAACGCATAGAAGAGTACTCTCGATTAAGGATGAAATATATTTAGTCTGTTAGTGAATTGCAGATGAGTGTGCAACAATGTATGAATGTTCTAAACCCTGGTTATGGGGGATGAAGGTAGACCCGATAAAGATCTAATATTCCGTCATCTCGGGCATACCATAGGATTCAGTCTACCAATACTAACGACTGTTGATCGTAGTGTCCAAGGAATCTGATTAGCAGTCATGGGATGTTTCCTCTCAAGGATCCATGATTTGATTTGGGTGGGGGCTTATGGCTTTCATTTGAAAGTAGCCCTAATAGCGGTCTTACGGCCTCTATTAGAGGTGGCCCAAATGATGGGTCTTACAATTTAGCCCTATAAACAAAGATGCCCATAGGTTTTCGATGTTTAGATAGGTCTTATGGCTTCTGAATTCAATTTCAGTTTCCCTCAATTAAGGAATTTGAAATTCAAATAAGATGGAGGGAATGATAAATAGGTGGTTAATTATTCCCCTAATTGGATTCCTTAATAAGAAAGGAAATAATTAAAATAGGGGAGAGAGAGGGAACGGCCAAGAGAGAGGAAAGGAGGAGGTGTCTAGGTTCAATGAATGTGAATCAAGCATTAATTGGGATTGGGAATTAAATCTGAAATTAATTTCAGATTGAGAATAATTGGAGGAGGCTTCCTAAGGTGGAATTTATTAAATTGGAAAGATTTTGAAATTCAAAATTATTTGAATTCAAAACTAATAACTTTCCAAAATTAATAAAGAACTAATTTAGGAAGGTAATCAAGAGGGAGTGGGAAATTTGAAATCAATGGTTTGGAGGTGGAGGAGGGCCGGCTAGGTATGATGAGGTGGAATTAAATAGGTTTCCAATTGGGGGCTTTGAGAAAAAAGGATTTAATGAGATCCTCTTTCAGATTCAAATTCAAATTTGAATTTAATTGAATGATCGGATTTCCTAAATTAACTCCTTTATTTAGGAACGAATATTTTAGATTTTAATGACTCAAATCTGAATTAAAACTTTCTAGATTAGTAGGAATCTATTTTAGGAAATGTCTAAGGATTTTGAAATTTAGAGGGAAGGGGGGAAGTTGGGCCGTGGACTGAGATGGGGAGAGAGAGTAGGTGGTTTTAGTGGAGGAGGAAATGCAGCCGGCGGGTTGAGGAGATGTTGGGGAGGAGCTGACGGGTATAGGAGGCAGTGGGAAAAGTTGTCGGCAGCGTAAAGAAAGGGAGGGGTGGGCGGCCGAATGAATGGAGAGGAAGGAGAAGATAAGTTTAGGGAAAGAAAGATAAACCATGACCCTTGATGCTTCCTGCGGCTGACGGGTGATGCGTTGCCCTTCTCCAGGGGACTTCAAGCCACGAGCTCGGACCCATCCTGCGGCTGGTGGATACTATGATTCCCTCCCATAGGGATTCTCACCAAAGTCCTCCCAAGGAGCAAAAGTGCAGAACAAAATTTTATTAAAACTCCATCATGCTAATACAAAAGCAAGGGCCTCTATATATAGGCCTCAAAAGAAAAAAGAACTCAAAAGACAAACATGCCCCTAGGGCTTACATAGGACTACTCCCTCAAGTGAGGATAAAAATGAAAAATGCATAAATAAATCAAAAATACAATTAATAAATTAAGATAAGGTGGAATGATCTCGGTCGTCGATCTTCGTCTCCTCCTTTAATAATCTTTCACGATCGGATGTCCGCATCATATTACCTAAACATTTTTCTCATAAGTCAGACTTACGGCTTCTATTAGAAGTGGCCGATGTGTTAATCAGGGATAAGGGGTTAGGCCAATTTTTGCCTAAAGATTTCCCCTAAAGTCGGACTTACGGCTTTCATTGAAAGTTGCCAGACAAATTTCAGGTGTATATTGTTTCACTTACCAAATATACTTAGTGAAATAATAACCCGTAAGATTTACTGATTCTATTGGAAGTGACCTATAGGGTTTAGGTTAGCAAGGATACAGCTTTACACACTCACTATTTTGACACCAGTGTCAGTGTCTTGTTTTGCCAGCTTTGTTTCAGTACTAGCCTGCAGTCGTTATTTTGAAACTTACTGGCTAGTAGTTGTTTTCTACTCTAGCTTTTAGCAGTGTGCTTGTGGTATTGTACTCGTAATAGTGCTTGTAGCTTTCGTACTTTAGCACTAGTTTTACTTTTTTCAGCATTATTTATTATGTGATGACTTTTGTCTACTTGTTTGCAGGTGCTCGTGACCAGTAGTTACAGTAGCTGGAGCTTACAGCCGCAGGGGCTGTAGTTTGCAGCTGCAGGAGCTATAGTTCGCAGTCACAAGAGTTGAGGTTTGCAGCTGCAGAGGAGTTTTGAGAGCTCACAGGTAGCTTGGAGAGTTGCTGTGAGTTTAAGAGTTGTTAGAGAGCTTGGTGAGCTTTGAAGAGCTGCCAGTTTGAGAGTTTGTGTTATTTAGTAGCTTGTATTTAGGTTGGATAGTAGAAAACATTTATTTTCTGCATTTTATTTTATTTTAGATTTAAACGAGAATTTGACTTTTAATAGGACACAATGGAGAAAAAGGATTCATGTAGCCGACCCCACGTAGTGGGATAAAGGCTTGATGTTGTTGTTGTTGTTGTATTTTATTTTATTTTATTTTAATTGCATTAATTAATTAGATTAAATTTTAATTTTAATTAAAGTTAAATTTTAAATTACTCAGCTAACTAATTAAAATGTATTTTAAAATTGTTCAATTATTTAAATTTAACTTTTAAATTAAAATGTATTGCTCAGTTTGATTTTGATTTGTTTAAATTTTAAATGTTATTTTAAATTTTTTGATTAATTTAATTATATTATTAATTAAATTTAATCGCTCATTAATGAAGAATGTGAAAATAAAATTGACTGTAGTGACCTTAGCACCTTAAATGAAAATAAAGATTTCTGTTTTTATCGGCGTATTAGTAAAACCGAAGTTAGAGAGGCTTTAAAGAAAATGAAGGGGGGAAAAGCTGTTGGACCTGATGATATTCCAATAGAGGTGTGGAAATGCTTAGGAGATGAAGGAATTTCTTGGCTTACTAAACTTTTTAATACTGTTTTGAAGACTAAAAAGATGCCAGATGAGTGGAGAATGAGTGTGTTAATCCCTATTTTTAAGAATAAAGGTGATGCACAAGATTGTGCGAATTATAGAGGAATTAAGTTAATGTGTCATACTTTAAAACTATGGGAACAAGTTATGGAGCATAGGTTGCGGCGTGATACTAATGTTTCTCAAAATCAATTTGGATTTATGCCGGGTAGGTCTACTATGGAAGCCATACATTTATTAAGAGGTTTGATGGAGAAATATAGAGAGAATAAGGAGGATTTACATATGATATTTATTGATTTAGAAAAAGCATATGATAAAGTTCCAAGAGAAGTGCTATGGAGAGTTCTTGAAAAGAAAGAAGTTAATAACGCTTATATTCAAATCATTAAAGATATGTATGCAGGAGCTATTACTTGTGTTCAAACACAAGGTGGTTTGACCAAGTATTTTCCTATTTCGGTTGGATTACACCAAGGATCAGCCTTAAGCCCATATCTTTTTGCTTTAGTCATCGATGTTCTCACTAGACATTTGCAAGAGGATGTACCTTGGTGTATGCTTTCTGCTGATGATATTCTTCTTGTTGATAAGACTAGAGAGGGAGTTGAAGGTAAACTAGAATTGTGGAGGTCAACCTTAGAGTCTAAAGGTTTTCGCTTGAGTAGATCTAAAACGGAATATATGGAGTGTAATTTTAGTAATAATAGACCTAGTGAGGGCATTGTGACTTTGGCCGATCAAGTCATTAATAAGAGTACACGTTTTAGATATCTTGGATCTATTGTTCAGAGTGATGGTGATATAGATGGGGATATTATCAGCAGAATCCAAGTTGGATGGTTGAAGTGGAGGAATGCATCGGGCTTATTGTGTGATAGAAAAGTACCCCTCAAACTTAAGGGAAAATTCTATAAGATGGTGGTGAGACCTGCAATGCTTTATGGTGTTGAATGTTGGCCATTAAAAGAGAAGCATAATTCTAAGTTAAGTGTTGCAGAGATGAGGATGCTCAGGTGGATGAGTGGCTTTACCCTTAGAGATAGGATACGAAATGAGCATATTCGTGAAAAGGTTGGAGTAGCTCCAGTGGAAGATAAGATTAGAGAGAGTCGCCTTAGATGGTTTGGTCACGTAAAACGGCGGCCTCCCGATGACCCGGTTAGGAAAGTAGAGGTCTTAGATTTGACTTATGTTAAGAAAGGTAGAGGTAGACCTAAAAAGACTTGGTTAGAAAATATTAGAAATGATCTTTCTTTATTAGATTTAAACGAGAATTTGACTTTTAATAGGACACAATGGAGAAAAAGGATTCATGTAGCCGACCCCACGTAGTGGGATAAAGGCTTGATGTTGTTGTTGTTGTTGTTGTTGCTCATTAATTTAATTGAATTGAATGTTTTTTTAATTAAATGTTATTTAATTAAATTAAAGCTTTGATTAAATCTCACATTAATTGATTAATTTTAAAATTAATTATTTAATGACTTAGATTTCTCTTACTTGATTTAATTAAGTTGTAAATTTTAAATTCAATTAATTGGTTTATTAATTAAATGATTCTAATTTTAACTTAATTAATTGTTATTTATTTATTTATTTAAGTTAACAATTAAATTTTTTTTCTAATTTTAAGTTTTAAGTTTTAGATAATTTAAATTTTGAGTTATTTAATTATTTATTTAGATTTTAATTGATCCATTAAATTTTGATACAAGATCTTTAGGTTAATTAGTTAATCAATTTATGGTTTCAAATTTAATTAAAATTTTAATTGAATTATATTTTTTTTTATTTTTCAAAATTTAATTAATTAGTCCATTATTTAGTTAGATTAATTAATTGGTTACCTAATTTATTAATCAATTAAATCTAGAGTTTTAGGTTAGGAATTTTAATTGATTATTAACAGGTTTGATTAGTTGAATCAATTAACTAGCTATCTAATCAATTAATTGATCAATTTGAACATTATTTTCCAAAATCTACGTAAGTCTAGCATTTTTTGGGGAAATTCTGGCAGCCTCCCAGCGTCCCCTCCCTGCGAGGGGAGGTAGCGAGGGGAGGAAGGGAGAGCACTTGCCCTTTCAAACATGTCCAGTCGGATAGGATTCAATGGCCGAGGGCTTCGGGACGTTGTTTGGTCCCGAAAATTGTCTTTGCATGCTCTGATTGCTGATTATGATGTCGCCTGCTTTCCCTTTTATTGATAATATATGCATATATACATATATGTATATATTATAAATTATTGTATATATATTATTTTTGTATATATACATATATATTATAATTATAATAATTATAAACATAATTCCTCTCACATCTCTCCCTCGCTCACTATTCACACAAACAAAGGTGGATCGGGCAAGGGAGGACGGACAGTGGTTTCGTGGAATCGAGCGTGAGAGATGAATGGAAGGCAACTAGGTCGCTAGTCCACGGGCAAGGAGTCAGAGACGAGCATGTGAGCAAGGCCTGCCGCCTTGCGTGTGTGAGGTGGAGTCGGATGGAGGTTTTGGCTGGAGACTGTGATTTCGCACAGGCTAGTGCAGACGAGAGGCTTCGGCAGGTTCCTTGGCCACGCTTCAGTCGGAATCGGGCTAATTGCTGGCTGATGTGCGTGAGGTGGAGTTAGACATAGAGAAGGGGAAGTTCGGTTGTTGAGCAGGAAGCCTGAAAACGAATGTCAATTCCCTCTCAAAACTCAATCGTAAGTTCGTGTAACCCTTCCTCCTTTGTCTCTTTGTATTTTATACAAGCCATTTGATTTGACGACGTGGGCATTCAATTTCCCGAACGTGTTGTCGTGGGATATTGAGCAGTTACAAGTGGGGGTTTGAGCGTCCTGTAGGAGAACGTCGCTTGTGTGTGGGGGTCAATTAGCTGATAAGCAGTCGACAGTCAACAAAGGAATACATAGTAAAAAGAATGCAGTATTGAATAAATGTTGTGAATTTAAAATGTTTTAAATTTGCTAGGTTAAATGTAGAACAAATACAAGAGATTATTTTTTTATGTTGGTTTTGAAGTAAAATGAATTAAGTGTAAAGCTTAGAGGCAGTGGTTAGTGGTGGAGGTGATGGCGGCTGGCGATGGTAATGATGGTCGGTGGCATCAACAATGGATAATGAAAGCAAGTGATGACGGTTGGCAATGGGTAGCTGTGGCGGCAGCAGCGAATTGCAATAGCAACTAGGGAAGATGCACAATGTACATGAAAATCGTCCAAACTAACAGATTTTGAAATACATTAACAACGAACTAGAATGTGAGCTTCAAATTCCTCAAGTTTTTTATTTGAATTTGTTTTTTCATCATACCGAACAACTATATTTCTAAAACTCTTGCATTTTGAATACTTTACACTAAAAACTCTTCGAACCAAATAGCCCCTTAATAAATCTTAGCAATCTATGGAAGATAATTGAAAAATATAGAGGGCAACATATAAATTGACACTTCACCTAATCAGCACACATAAGAATCATACAACAATGATGAATTCGAATGAACTTGTCCAGAAAACCTCAAAGGTGCATAACTACAAATTTGGAAAAATTGTTTAACGAATGTATGTTTTCAACAGCATGCTGACGCTTAAGAGAAGGGAAGTGATTAAACCTTTGTCAATTGTCCTCTGCAAAATAGCTCTGGCCTCTGTAATGGAAGCATCACCAATTCCTTCAATGTCGCCTTCACATTGTCCAAAGCCCCAATGTCATCAAATGTAACTCCTATGTCACTAGGGGCTATAACATCTGTGAGAAGTCTCTTCTCAAATTCATTCTCAGTAACAACATCCTGTAAAATTAAGATTTAACATGTTCTAACGCATAATCAAATGAAAATCATTCTGAATAGCAGATGCTTTTGGAGAAAACGTATGAAAAATGGGTCACAGTTTCTAAAGAAAAACAAATTAAAAGATTATAAATATAACCCGTAAAGTTACCTTCAGTGATTTCTTTGAACTCTTCACATCACTCTGGAAGCTTTGCAGCATTTGTAGTCCATATTTTATACTGCATAGTTGGCATAAAAGGATTAGCATATGTGCATTAAAGCACCTCCGCTGCTAAAACGTTTAACTCATTTCTTAGCATATAAAATAGCACTGGAAGTTTCATAATACGAGATGGAAGTAAAATAGGAAAACATTGCTACCTCTCACAGGAAAGACTAAGCCTAGCATCAGCAGACGCTTCTGATTTGAAGTTCTTAAGATGATGACATAAAGCAAAACCAATTACCCTGTCCACACCTGTTAAATGAAATATGAACATGAAGCCTGTCCCAAATAATAAAGAGCAGTTCAATAAAAATAATATACCCACTTTCATTTGTTAACGTCTGATCTTTTATACTTATTGCTTCAAGATCATTGCATTCCAATCCAATACGGTTTATGAACTGCAAAAAAAAATCATGAAAGATCTATTAAACAATTTAACATCTACAAATGAAAATCAGCTATCCGCCAGTAAAAAATGTAGGGAATAAACAGGCAAATATAGCATAAGATAGACACACCAACAGTACAGATGTGAAACATACAGAGATTTGCTTTAACAATTATCATAATAACACACATGCAAATTTTTACAATCTCATGAAATTAATGAAAATTGAATGCATTAATAATTTTCATGATACCATAGAAGGAAATTATAACGATCTCAACAAATTCACGAAAATCGAAAAGAAGAAAGCACACATACACACATACACAAAAGTTCTATAGACTGAATACTGGATGATCTAACAAGCAGAAAATTAGGAATATTTTACATTAGATTTCACATGCAGCTTGTAAGTCAAAAGGTCAGGCATAATCTATATGAGCGATGCAGCAAGAGGACATTTATATTCCCATATTCGGCAAATGTTGCATGCTATTACTACCTAGTTAAAACTAGATATTGATTAGGAAAACAAAAGATTTTTAAAAAACAGGAACCAGATTATGGAAGCTAAAAGAAAACAAAAAGACAACAAAAAATCCAACATATTACGATTGGACAATGCAACGGCTTCACCAAAAATAGAGTAGTTCCCTTTCTCAAACAAATAGTAATAAACACATTCGTTAGGAATGGACAAAGGCAGTACGGATGTTATGTATTAAATATTGTTAAAATGATGCTCATTAAGGAATGGTAATAATTATCATAACAGTTGCATTGTATCAGGCTTTCACGCTCAAAACATTTGCCGCAAAAACTTCCACCTTTTGACAGCACAAGTCATTCACAAAACTCAACTTACAGATTGAATGCTTGAAATGTTTGATTTTGCTCTTAGAGCTTCGGTATCATGGTCAAGTTGACTCTTCCAGTCCAAAAGTTGAGCTTCATCCTGAAATTTCTCTGCATTTCAGAAATACTCCCCGCAAGGACCAAATGTAATATTGACAGTATTGCTATGATTTCATACCTGTGGCGGTTGGATGGTAACTTTATTTGGAAAAATTTTCATAAGTTGCTTCATAGTCTTTGGAATTTCTTTACTTCTTTCATGTAGTCTACCAAAACTATCCTGCAGTGTGCCGAGAGATTCTTACATCAATACTATAAAAAAAGGAAACATAAATTTATACAGCTCCATGGATCTGACACTGAGTCCACGTGCTCATATACAACATCATAGTTTATCTAACCAAGTATGTCCTTAATTTTAAAGGACATAAAAAGTATAACACTTTTAGATAACATCAACACAATAGAAGGATTTGTTTGGGATGAGGCTCGCATCCAGTAAACCTCAAGGATAAGAAAAGCTCAACAATTGATCTTATGTCCTTACCCTATAGGCAAGGTGCCCTTGATTGATTAGATCAATTTGATGGGACATGTTTACTATTTGTTGGCAAGATTAATTACATTGAGATTAACAGTCATTGCAAAACCCATTATACATCATTTAGGCTCTTAATTTATACTTGCTGTTTAGAATTAACTTGATTTAAAAGATGAAACTTATTGCACTATTTCTGAGTTGCCCATCAAGCTTGGGCTTACGATAATAGCTTTCAACATGCTTTCATATGTGACTTAAGACTCAGACTTTAGAATCACCCAAAAATAGATCTTATGACCTTGTCCTATATACAAGGCAACCTATATAGTAGGTCTTACAACCTTACCCTACGTGCCTGACATCATATATGATGGGGTCTTCTAACCTTGCATGATAGGCAAGACAATAGGTGGGGGTCCATACAACCTCAGCTCTATAGGGCAGCAACCCAATTAATTTAGTTTGACAGTCCCATTTACTGTGAGGGGTTTACTTACATCATTTAGAATGCCCAAATGAAAGATTGATTCAAATGATCATTTGTCCTTTAATAAAAGTACCAAGATTTACAACTCTAAAATTTTAGGACAATTATATGTTATTCTTATTGTTCTGACTTTAAGAAGACATATATGGTTGGGTCTTATGATCACGTATCATAGATAAGGCAACCCGTATAATAGGTCTTACAGCCTTGCCATATAGGCAAGGGAGCCCAAATGATGGGTCATATAATCTCATTTTGTAGCAAGGAAACCCAATTGATGGGCATAGCTATCAAGCTCTATAAGCAAGATGGCTATATTGATCAAACTGGCTTATTTTAATTTTCAATGTAGCACATATTTTAACACACATCTTGAGGTGAAGACTCATCAAGACCCTTATATCAACTAGGAGATAGTATGATTGAACACAGGCCTTTGGCTTATTTGCCCAATCAACCAAGTTTCCATTGAATGTATCTGAATTCAGATCATGAGAGAATTATGATAACTTAGTCCTTGAAAGGGCACTTTGATGATTTGTTATCCTGAAGAGGTTATTATAGTCTTCTTGGGTTACACAGGGATCAACTAGAACCCCTAGATTGAATTTAGAATTATTTGGAGGCAATGATGCACTTGCGAGCATTTTTAGTGTTTAAAACGTTTATTGATGCATTTGCATGAACATTAGCTTTCGTATTTGTCAATTATTAGCATAAAAATAAATCTATAACTCTTTAATATTCTTTAAACATATTTTTTATGAGTTGAGCCTTGACAAATTTTCATAGAGCATGGACATAATAATCAATGGTGAGTTTTGTGGGTTTATGTATTATTTATATACATGTAACTTACATACAAATATATTCTACTTTTGATTCATCATTTCGGGGTATTATTATTATAATTATAATTTTGGTTGTTTCTCAATACCTCATCTTCTTGTTCCCTCTTATTTCAAATTATCTCTACCTCTTATTTCTAGTTAGTCACAATCACACAAATATTACTGCTTTTTTAAATATTCTTTCATTACTTAATTATTACTACATTTCATCTATCTTTTTTTCTTTCAGAGAAAAAATCATTTTATTTGAATGTAGAATTATACAATAAAAACAACAACATCAAGCCTTTATCCCACTACGTGGGGTCGGCTTGAATGATTTTTCTCCATTGTGTCCTGTTAAGAGTCAAATTCTCATTTAAATTTAATAAAAAAGTTATATCTAATATTTTCTAGCCAACTCTTTTAGGTCTACTTTTACCTTTCTTAACATAGGCCAAATCTAATACATCTACTCTCCTAATCAAATCATTAGAAGGCCGATTTTTATGTGCCCAAACCATCTAAGGCGACTCTCTATATTCTTATCTGCTGTTGGAGCTATTCCAACCCTTTCACATACATACTCATTTTGCATTCTGTCTCTAAGAGTGAAGCCGCTCATCCACCCGAGCATTCTCATCACTATAACACTTAAATTAACTTTATGCTTCTATTTTAAATGGCCAACATTTTGTGTTATATAGCATTGCAAGTCTCATCACCATCTTATAGAATTTTTATTTGAGTTTGAGCGGTACTTTTCTATCACACAATAGGCCTGATGCATTCCTCCACTTCAACCATCCAACTTGAATTCTACTAACAATATCCCCATCTATTTCACCATCACTTTGAACAATAGATCCAAGATATCTAAAATATGTACTCTGATTAATGACTTGATCGTCAAAAGTCACAATCCCTCCACCAGATCTATTACTACTAAAATTATACTCAATGTATTCGGTTTTAGATCTACTCAGACGAAAACCTTTAGACTATAAGGTTGACCTCCATAATTCAAGTTTTTTTTAAACTCCCTCTCAAGTCTTATCAACAAGAAGAATATCATCAACGAAATGCTTACACCAAGAAACATCTTCTTATAAATGTTTAGTAAGAACATTACTGACTAAAGCAAAAAGATATGGGCTTAAAGCTGATCCTTGATATAATCCAACTGAAATAGGAAAGTACTTGGTCAAACCACCTTGTGTTTGAACACAATTAATAACTCGTACATACATATTTTTAATGACTTAAATATAAGCATTATTAACTCCTTTCTTTTCTAGAACTCTCTAGAGCACTTCTCTTGGAACTTCATTATATGCTTTCTCTAAATCAATAAATACCATATATAGATCCTCTTTATTCTCTCTATACTTCTCCATCAAATCTCTCAATAAATGTATAGCTTCCATAGTAGACCTACCTGGCATGAATCCAAATTGATTTCGAGAAACCTTCGTATCACATCGTAACCTATGCTCAATAACTCTCTCCTATAGTTTTAAAGTATGACACATTAGCTTAATTCCTCTATAATTAACACACTCTTGCACATCACATTTATTCTTAAAAATAAGAATCAACATACTTCCTCTCCACTCATCTGACATTATTTTAATCTTCAAAATTATATTAAAAAATTTTGCAAGTCAAGAAATTCCTTCATCTCCTAAGCATTTCCACACCTCTATTGGAATAACATCAGGCCCAACCATTATTCCACACTTCATTTTCTTTAAGGCCTCTCTAATTTTGATTTTACTAATACAATGATAAAAATAAAAATATTTATTTTCATGTAGGGTGCTAAGGTCACTAAAGTCAATCGTATTATCACAATCTTCACTGAAAAATTTATCAAAATATCTTATCCACCTTTGTAGAATATCCTCTTCCAAATAAAAGCACTTTTTAATCTTCATCCTTAATGCACTTCACTTGAATTAAATCCTTACTTTTCTTATCTCTCTGTTTGACTAGCTTATATATACATCTTTCATCCTCCATAGTATCCAATCTATTATATAAATCATTAAAATTTAAATTATTTGCATCGCATATTACTTTCTTAGATTCCGTAAGGGCCCCTTTATATCTTTCCTAATTTTTCAAGTTTTTACATCCTTCCTAATTTTTTAAGTTTTTATATCCAGACCACTTTTTATAACAAAACTTCTTATTTTTTATATTTTCTTGCACATTTTAAATCCACCACCACTATTTTTACTATTAGAGGCTTATCCTTTGCAACATTCTTAATATCACTATTAATTTTTTTTCACATACATTAGCTTCCTTATATACAGTCAAAATCTTAATATCTTAAATCTTACTTTCAAAAATATTTTTTAGTATTCTTTAAATGCCTCCATCTAATCCTAGGATAATATTTTATTTTATTTTTCATATTCTGCCCCTTCATCTTAAAGTCTAAAACTAATAAGCAATGTTAGGTACATATATTTTCATTTGAAATAACTTTACAATCTTTGTAATCTGAATGGTTTATTTTTCTTATAAGAAAATAATCAATCTAAGTTTTATTATATTCATTCCTATAAGTGATGAGGTGGTCCTCTGTTTTCTTAAATAAGGTATTAGCAATCATAAAATCATATGCTAGAGTACAATCTAATATGATCCTACCAACTTCATTAGTTGCTTCAAACCCATAGCCACCATAAATATTTTTAAAATATTCTACCACTCTACCAACATGTCCATTTAAATCTCCTCAGATAAAAACTCTTTCTTCAAGAGATATATTTTGTATTAATTTTTTGAAGTCACTCCAAAATTTTAATTTTAAGCATATATCCAAACCTATTTAAGGAGCATAAACACTTATTGATGTAGAACGTAATGCAAAGATGAATTGCTTAAGGACTTTGCGCGCTTAACATTTAGAGCACAATAATTATATCCTTATAGTGATTTTGAACGACAAAATAAAACACAAAGAGCGGTGGCACAAGCTTAGGCTAAATCACATGCATAGGAGTTAAGATCGTAAAACAGTCAATTTAATCTAACGTGCATACATGATTGGTTTTCAACGATAATCCCTAAACTAACAATGAGTTTAGTTACTATAAGAATCCTCTCACTCAATTATCTAATTCACTAGGTTATAGCGGATGAGGATTAACATTATCTTTGTGAATCAACTAAATCATAATTGAGAGCAACTAGAAAGATAGGAAACTTTGGGAAGAGTTCATCGTCATCAAATTCTTAGATCTGATTTGAGGTGCGAGGGAGAAGATCCGGAGTCCAGTGGCTGATCTCGAAGAAGTCCTGCATGTGGACAGCCGTGTGGGATCTTCTGGGCAGCAAATGAGAGCCTTCCGAATGGTGAGTCAGCCCTAGAAAACTGCTGGAATCTTGGACAGCAATCAGAGATCTCGCCAATTGGCTAGACAGCAATGAGGACGGCTAGAATCCTCAGGATAGCATCTGGTTTATAACTGGACAGCAAGCTGGAGCGGTTTTGGTCAGCAAACTGGAGCTGTTTGGACAGCAACGTGTTGGTCTTGAAGTCCTGGGTAGTAATTCCTTGGTCCAGAATTTGGACAGCAGGCTGGAGCTGTTTTGGAAAGCAAACTGGAGCTGTTTGGACAGCAACGTGCTGGTCTTGAAGTCCTGGATAGTAGCTCCTTGGTCCAGAATTCTGGACGGTACTTGTTAGTGAGTCTAGGTGGCTAGGGTTTGATGGGGTTGTTAAGGAGAAGAGATAATATCTCTTAGTGAGGTTAGGGAAATCAGTTGGGGAAGGTAAGGAGGGGATTGACTCAAGACAAACTTGGATGAGGGAGGTAAGGCTGGCGGCATTGGGAGGGGAGGGAGTTAGGGAGGTTTTAATTAGTTTCCAAATTGAAGCCAATTAAATTATGAGGAATTGATGACTCATAACTCCTCTTAATTTAATTTTGAATTTTGAAACGAATAGTTAAAACTTTCCAATTATGGATCATGCCAAATAGGAAAGGTTTCAAATCTAAAATTTGAATTCAGAATTTGAATGATTTCCCTCTCAAGCTCCTTAACCCAAGTTTGGAAATAAGTAAAACCAAGGGAAGAGGGGAGGGGAAAGGGGGGCAGGCCAATGGGGGAGTAGGGAAAGGATTTCATTAAATTAGAGGTGGGCCCAAGCAATCAATTAGCTATTTGATTATATCTGAAATTGATTTCAAATTTAAAGGATTAGAAAAGTTTCCTAAATGGGTTTTCTAATTTAGGAATAAGAATATTCAATCACATCTAATTTAAATTTAAATTAGAATTAGATTGAAGAACCTTCATAAAATAGGATTGGTAAATAAGGAAAGAATTTGAAACTCAAATTTGAATTTCAAATAATTTTAGATCCTTTCTTTCTTGCTTGATTTAATTTAGGAAGGGAATTGTGTTGATTGAAACCATCATGAAGGAGGGGAAGAGGTGGGAGGGCTGGCAGCTAGTTTGGAAGGAGGATGGTGGACGGTGAGATGGAGAGGTTGCTTGGTGGTTAGGGAGCAAGGGGTTTGGGTGGCCATCGGGTAGTGGAGAATTGGTGGGTGACAGACGTGTGGAGCTAGGGCGGAGAAGACTTTCAGCTAGGGCAGATGGAGGAGGGCTGGCGGTGGTAGTAAGCGGAAGAGTCGGACCACGAGCCCCGGACGATTCCGACAACTAGTGGGTATTGCTTTGCCCTTCACCAAGGAACTTTCTCCAAGTTCTCTCCAAGAACCCTCAAACTCTCACAAGAGTAAAACGCAAAAATTTTATTCATAATCATCATTAATCCAAAATACAAGAGAACTAGCCTATAAATAGGCCTCATGAAAAGAAAAAAACAAAGACTAAAATGCCCTTGGGGCTACAATACCACAAGACTACCCCTAGGGGTAAAAAGGGAAAAACAGAAATATAAAATAAACTAGTACATAAAACACATAAAATAAAATCCAAATCGTAGCCGCTGATCTCTGATGTCCTCATCACTTATAGTATTAATAATCTTAACATCAACAACAATATTTTAAGTCATAATTCTATCTCTACTTTTATTAATTTCTATAACATTATCCTTCAAACTCTTATATATAATCACACATACATTATTTTTAGTATGACTCCTACCCAAGTACCACAGTTTAAATCATAAACTAGCAATCTCCTTAGCATTCTCTCCAATCCATTTATTTTTCTGAATGCACATAATACTTATCTTTTTATGAATTATAATACCTATTAATTTTATTATATTTGCTAAAAATTATTAGTTGTGGTAAGTTTTGTTGAATAAATAATTATTTTATGTGCATAATATATAAATATATGATGCATAAATTATGAATGCTTTAGTTAGTAAAAATGTTGCTTTGTTTTGCACATTGAAAAAAAAAAGTTAAGAATTGTATAGCGCTTTAAAAATATCGATTACCACTTATAAGTGCTTGCACTTTGTGCTTATTGCATTCATCTTACTAAGAAGAGAACTGCTGATGGATTATGGATATTGATGATTTATGATTCTAAGTTATGGAGCATCAAAATGGTTGAAGAATCAAATTTGCAAATATATATATATATATATATAAAACTTCCCCAAAGTTTTTTTCAATCCTCTTTTGTCAATAAGGCTACGAGGCATACCGCAACATAAGCCACAATAGAGCACAACACGTTTACTCTATGGGAAAGGCTCAAAGGCTCACCCTGACAATTGCCAAAGTAGGGTGAGGCACGATTAATGCCATGGAGGTCAACATGCAAAAATTCATGTATTTTTCTTATTAGTTATGAAATATCATAAGCGGATAAAGAATCAAGTGTGCAAATAACCATCTCCCCATAATTTCTCATGGCTTTCTCATATCAAGAAGACCAATGAGCGTGTTCCAACAAGTTCCATAATGGAGTATGGTATAATTTACACAATGGTAAAGCTGTAAGGTTCACCTCAGTAGCTTCCGTAGTGGGTGAGTCACAATTTGTCTTAGAAAAAGCTAAGAAGCTTACCGTAACAGATGTTATAGTGGGGAGAGGCATGATTTATGCCATTTGAAAGGCTAAAGACTGACTCCGCCAAATGTTATATGAGTGAGACATGATTTGTGCTGTTGAGATAGGAAGGGAGAGACATGTAATGTGATGTTATATCTGTAGCCCCAACGTAGTCTCCCCCCTTCTCTTACATAAACTAATTAAGCTGTCTCTCACAAGGAAATTTTTTCTTCTTAAAGAGAAAATATCGAGGTTGTGATTAGGACATGTGAGAGAGCGAAGACCAAGTGTTGTGAAAGAGATTGGAAGAGGGTGAGGTCATTGTTTTGCGAGTGAGACTTAAGAGAGGGCAAGAAAGTTGCATTGGAACTCACATGAGTTGTTGGGGGAGATGGAAAGTGGTGTGTTAAAGGCAGGTGGGATTGGGATTCCGTAGAAAGCTCAGTCGAGAGGGGGAAATCAAGGACCAACCGAAATCATGCTGGTGTAAATTTTTTCTGCAAGCGGAGTGTGGATTTTGTGAGTAAGAATTATTCAATAGAGGCAGACAGTGAGTTTCAGACAAGAGGGAGAGCAATGGAGTGATGTTTTTTGAGAGTGAGAGAGAATGCAAGGATGATAGCAAGAGTTGAATAGAGAGAAAGCAGGACAGGCACAAGAGTTTAGTGGAGCCGAAAGCAACAATCATATGGTGGGAGAGAAGGCAAGTGCCAGATAGAACATTGGTGGGTTTTTTTTTCGTGCGAGCCTTGGAAAGCACCATGTTAGAGAAAGAGAGCATCTATTATGATTTTCAAGCCGTGTAGATTGTGGTGGCAAGATGGTCATGGATCGCATTGTGGTGCATGAACGTAAGGGACTTTGGGCAAAGTAGGATTCATGCGATTTACCAACAGGTGTTTTAATTTTAATTTTTTTTCTAAAACAAAATACAAGTGCAAAATTAGAGAGTTTCAAAAAATTATGGCCAAACAGAAATATAAGGAAACTAATAGGACTAAATTGCACATTTTCCTTGGATAAAACATGTTAAGTTGCACAACAACATGAGGTAGTGGTTGATGGGAAGTAGTCGGTGTTTGCTTAAAACCCATTACCATAAACACATGAACAAAAATCACAACAATGATTATTAGAAATCCATTATATCATTGTTTGCACCAATATGACTGTAAATAGAGAACCACTTGGCACTTGACGATAACATGATTTTGCAACTTTGTTTGGTCTGTTTGTTCTCACATTTTCAGGAGTAAAAACTATATCAAAAGAACCTTGACCATATGAGCAACAAGTTTATCATTAATTATATTATAAACAAGTAGTGCCATTAGATAGAGTTGTGCGAGTTACGTTAGAGATGGAATATACCGGAAAAGCAAAGTCCAAAAGTGCTGTTTGGTTGCTCCCAAATTTTGTAAACAAGAGACCACCAGGATGTGACTGCAAAATAAAATAAGAGATGAAACAATAAAGGACATCAGAGTACATAATAGAAACTTAAAATGAAAAGTACATTCTTTGATAGGATGCATGTGAAGATCACCTTCTCTTTGCGATTGTCCATCTGTATATGTGAGCCAATTACAAGAACGCCAGCTGGCATTGACTCTAGTTCACCCTTACAAGAAGAAGAGGAATCCACGTATGCACCCAAAGATTTCTCTATGTCATTGATAAATATAACTAAAGGGCCTTGTTTACTTTCTTCAGATGCAACCTAAGAATAAAACAGTGTTTACAAGCAACTAAAACAGGCAAAAGGAACAGAAAACATACATTATAATACAAAGAATTACGAATGCAATTGATTCACCTCTATCAACTCATTGATAGCAAGTTTTTCTTTCTCTTCACCTCCAATAGGGTCCAAGCGCAGTAAATCAGCTGGGTTAAGTAAAAGAAATCAAAGAAACTGAGTTGCTAAGATTTCATGGCGCTTATAAGAAAACACAAGCAGGCAAATAGCTGAATAAATATATAGCATAAACTTCTGAGAATCACCAGAACAGAAGAAGCCATGATCTTCTTCACACAGGCCTCCAAGATCATTGCCTTGAAGAATTTGCTTATCAAATCTAACACCAATTTTTGAGGATCCATTTTCTTCAAATGCAAGGAGTACTTTTCCTCGGAAACCATAATTTGGACCCCTGCATATAACAAAATATTAAAAAAAAATAAAAAACTATAGATTTTTGGCAGCAAAAAGCTACCGAAAACAACCGAAAACAGAGCAATACCATAATACCTAGAAAGTATTTACAAGTTCACAGATGTGTTTTCCACAAAATAAAGAAAGCTAGTTACGAATTCAATGACCATTAATATGAACAGCAGAGGTTATAGCAACCAAATAAGTTCTTCACGAAATATTCAATGATGAAATTATAGATAAGATGTGAACATTTTTGTTGGTCACCCTAAATAATTCATAGTTCAGACCATAAAAAGATACTCATGACACAAATCATCATTGATCTTCTAAATAAATTGTAAAAAATGATTGTTGGTCAAAGGATGCCCTGAAATCTTAAAAAATGTAATCAGTTTTTCATTTCATTAAATATCATACATCTCTGAAAAGAATATCATATCCTACAATCGGTTTATGGAATAAAGGCAAGCATCATGATGTGAATGCAATATAATTATTAGATGCCATCTTGCTAAGTCAAAATTTAATGCGGGATATCAATGAGGTGATGACTGTAATTATATCTGGATTTACTGACTTGCTTCCTTTAGTTTACTTATTAGCCCTAGAAATTAAATGTCATTAACACGTCAAAACTTAGACATTGTTAAGGTGTAATCACTCGGTCCCTCAAAAGCAGGAATAAAATCCAACAAACCTCTCATAAATAAAGACTATGCCCACCTTACACAAGCCTCTAACATTTTGGAACAAACGGCACAACTTGACAAGGTTTCTGGAAAAGGTTTGATTAGGTCTGGATAAAAAGGCATCCATGAAAACACCATCCTGCCATAAATAGACACCAAATTCCGGGAAATGGAAAATCTGGAAGAACTAATCATCCGATAGTCTAAACAGAACTACAAAATTAGCCAACGCTTGGCTATAACAATATGTGGGAGAGAAGTTCACATATCCCACTGATGGGTATAAACTATAAAGCCTGTAATAGTTTATTGCAATCAAGTTTTAAGTTCACTAGTTCAAACGATAATATAGGGCAGCAGAAGCAACAGACCATGCTTTGGTTCGCTATTTGAACTGGACTAGTCTACACGTTTAAGTAATGCAAAAAGCCTGAATAAAAGTAGTTTCAAAAAGGTTGATATTCAGTTATAGGAAAACTGAGATGAGTGTAAACCAATTTTCAACATTTAGCAGTTCTGATTTTGAGCCAATTTACATACTTATTCACATCATTAGGCAGCTGAATTTAGAAGTTGAAATCATAAAATTGGGGCCGCATAAACAAGAATGTTTTAGGGGAAAGCAAAATACTAATTACAACTGCAGCCTTATCAAACGACATGAACTTTTTTTAACAGAAAAAAGAACCGAAATTGAAACCATTGAAGACTCCAAGATTACTTAATTAGGTCATACATAAATGCAAACCTATCGAAATCATACTTGTCAAAAGTGAGTAGTGCATCATATCGCACACAATTTTAAAAGTAGCACAAATTATTAGATAAACAATAATAAAATGATAGTTTAGAAAATTGAACATAGATAATAATAACCTAATAAATTTGAAGCAACAATAGAGTAACACCATATTTGATATAAACCAGCCAAATCTAAACATTGAACAAATACCAAAATGAAGCAGAATGGAGGAAGTAAATGCATAGTAATAGCATGAAGGAAAGAGCAGAAACAATTATTGGATGGAAGAAGAGGTGCGCAGGTGTCATTGCCAGGTGACGTCAGGTAATCTCAAGAATAAGTGAGAAGAAAAAAAGTTCTTCTAGTCAGTTTTTGAATCTTCATTGATGTGTTTCATCTGCGTACTTCAAAATCTCAACTCTATAATTTATGGATCCCTCACGCTTATTGCTCATGGACAACAAGTAACTCGCAACTTCTGGATCAACAGATTGATGCCGACTCCGAATGGATTCCATGATAACTATGTTTTGGATCGGTGAACGGCTTGTGTTTCTAGATTAAAGGCAGCTAGCCACTTCTCTAGATATAGC
Organism: Dendrobium chrysotoxum; assembly: GCA_019925795.1. NCBI lineage: Eukaryota > Viridiplantae > Streptophyta > Magnoliopsida > Asparagales > Orchidaceae > Dendrobium > Dendrobium chrysotoxum. Next base: position 15,163,058 of record CM034305.1, read on the forward strand.
GACTATGGTGTTATGATTGATGGTTGTTGCGGCCTTTAGATTGATCATTCATGTCCATGTCAGCTGGTGTACTATCATTTCAAGTTCTTACTGCTTACATCTCTATGGGCATAGAAAAGGCAATAGATACTTGGAAAGTGTCAAAGTTGAAGTGAGAATGGGTTTTTGGATGAAATGAAACCTTCAATATCATAAAAAGCATTAAAAAATAAAGATAAATAAGTTAAATGTAATTCAATAAACAAAAATGTTAATAAACCAAGAAAAGAAAATAGCGAGTCTGAGGTTCGTTATGTACTATAACTCACATAGCACATGAATTTTTTTCTTTTTTTGTGGCTTGCTATGCTAATGGCACAAGAGGTATCTCACTACATTATAGGGTTATAGTGCACACTATTTTGCATGTATAATCTAAACAAATAATATCAAAGAGATAACATAACACCTATATGATATATTGACCAACTTCAAAGCCATTATCGATTATTCTAAGAGTATTACACGAGTTTCAACATTGATTTCTTTCTTTTATAGCATCTCTAAGAAAATGGATATCATTGTTAGATTATATGAAGTCTACTTCCAAGTGAAAGTTGGCGTCCCTAGTAAAACAAATTCTATTGACAAAATTTTACTTCTAGCTTTTGGCACTAAAATCTCCTCTACTAAAAGGATCTCCTTATTCAAGCTAAATTTGATCAAGAAAATCTTTCATCTTCTCTGGGTGAAGGCCTCCAGATAAATTCAATGTGTAATGGCACCCTAACTAAAGAAAAGGAAGCATGGTATTTACTATCTCTACTTGCATATATATAGTTGTAGGGCCTTTAGTATGACTAAAATCATAGGCTCCAATACTACCTTTCTCCTCCCATTTTAAAGATGTCCATGACACAACTCATTACTTTTCCAACCTTTTACAATATTAGGCACTATTGAGCATCCATCAACGTTTTGTTTAGGGACACTATTCTAACCAACACTAGCCCTTCCTTTGTTACCTTCGCATATGAGGACATTTCAAAGGTGATATTTGGTCCTTTGCAAAAAAAAGTCCCAAGTCGGAAAAAATCACCTTTATTTTTTTCTTAAAACCTTACGTGCTATATGGTACATTTGAGGGGTGTACCCTTCTTTAAAAATATGTAAATACCCACATGAGTCGAGGGGAATCTCTGTTGCCTTCTTCTAAAATTAGCCCATGGGAATTCATTAGGAGAAGATTGCCTAACTTCCATCTATCATACCTACTATAAGATCATTGCTAAGTTTATAGAGAACGGGATGCTCCATATCCTTCCTCTTGTTATCCTTATAGTCCAGAGGGCTTTTATAGGTGGTAGGACTTGGGAGGATAACATGCTCAACTCCATGGAACTTGTTAAGAGATTCCACTTGAAGACCTCTTCGAGGTTCAAGGATTGATGCAAGGCCAAAAAGGAAAAAAGGATATTCTCTCTCTCTTTTCCTCTTTCTCCCTTCCTCCCTCTTAAAACCAAATACATTGCAATTCTATTCATCTTCATTTCTTCACTAGAGAAGGTACTTCAAGCAATCACTTGGAAACATATTACAAAAGATATGCTCTTCTAGCAGTGTCAGTATTGTAAGAACTTGTTGTGCTTATTCTCATCGAAGGTTCCGTATCAAGCAATGATATTTGCACAGCTTAGTTGTTTCTTTCTAATTTTATTTTGTTAATTTTATAATTATAAGAATGCTGGTAATGACTTAATTTTCTTATCTTTAGGTTGATCTATATGGTTTGGCAATGGCTTAATTTTGATTCTTTTTAAATTAATTTTTCCAACGTTGAGTGGTAGTTGTTGGATTTTTGTTGAGTTATTTCTTGGAGTAGTTATTGAATTTGTGTTGAGTTATTTATTGGAACTTGAGGCGCTGGCTGCAGGAAATTTTTAGCATCAATTGAGTATGGAGAATGTCAGAGATTCCATAATTGGTGCTTTTTTCCGGGATATACAGATTTTTTGCTGATCCTTCACTTGAATTTATTTAATGTGGATATAGTTGTTTGTCTATTTTGGTTTGAGATTATCTGGACTTATTTAGTAATTAGCATAATTACCCCTGGAATTATTTTGATTAATTGAAATTATTCTGGTTTTGGGCAGTGGAAGCTTGGACTTATCCCTTATTTTGAAATTCCTATTGTAAAGGGTGTTGGTTGTTTGATTCATGTGTTTCTGTCAAAGTTGTGGCACTAGGGATGCCATAATTTCGGATATTGTGGTTTCCATGGTTTGTTAAAATGGCATGGGTTCCGTTACAAAGGATGAACCTTTGAAAATTTCATGAGCTTTACTGATTTTGTGGATGAGCTGACAAGATTAAAAGAACAGATGCTTGGATAAGAATATTTAGGATTTTAATTTAAATAAAATTTAGCTAAATCTTGTAACAATCATATCTACTAGTTTAGGTTATGAGGATTCTATAAATAGTTATTCTGAGCCATGTAATTTTCAACTTTAGCTTGAAAATAACTTTATTTTTAGTTTCAATCTTGTGAGCCAAGTTGGATATGTGATTCTTTTGAATATGGCACAAACGTGACAACCAAGTCCTGAGAAAAGACTATACTTGTACCAGCAAGAGCTTAGTTTTTTCATTTATAATTGTGTACCTTTTTCTACTTTATCTGCATAATTTGTTAACTTTTTTAGTTCTTTAGTTTTGATCAAAATTTAACACATCCAAGATGTAATTTGTAAAAGTTTAATTCAATGATATACTAATTTTACTTAATTTTAATTTCTTATTGAATTTCTTGGATTATTTTGATTATTCCATCATTGGTTGGGTTATAATTCTAATATTGCTTGTTTACATTTAAAGGAAAAAGTGTTTGAATTATTTGGTGGCTTGCAATCTATGAATTCTCAATTTTTTTGGATGTACTCGTGCTACACATCATATTAGTTACATTAGGAAACCCTAACCCAGAGTTTGCCTGCATCAAATTCGTATTATAGCTTTAGGCTATGTCAACATGTCACTAAACTATCCAAATAACTTAATGATGTAGGCAAAGGGGGGGTCTCCACAACATAAAAAACTCTTCCTTTGGACTGCTGCTGTTTTCGGTTTGGCTTGGGCTGTTTGGGTTGGAGCTTGCTTAAGTTGACCTACTTGGGGTTGTAGCTCATTATTGTTGGAGGATCATTAATGCATAAAGGTGTGTATTTATTTCCAAAAGGTTTAGGGGAGTGGAACTTGTGTGTCTCTTCGGTTTCTCCCTTCCCTCTCGATTTTGGTGGCATTTTGCTCTTCCCATGGCTGCTGGTTGGTTTCCCCTTGTTGCCTCCTCGGGTCCCTCATTTGGCTGGTTTTCCCATGAGTTTTTCCCTGGTTTCTGTGTGACTTTTCGGGTCCTGCTGGCTGCTTAGCTGTGGCTGCTTGGGGGGATGTTTTGCTTGTTTCTTGTGATGTTGTCTCTTGGTTTCCTGTACCAAAATGTTGGGGCTGCTGTTGGAGACTTTTGGCATTCCTTTTCCCCTCTTTTCATTGGTCTATTTGGAGGTACTTTGGCTGTTGGGTTTCCTCTCTCTTGGCTATATATTTGGGGTGTTTTGTAAGGAAAAAAAGAGAGTGTGATAATGTGATTTTTGGAAATTGTAAACCTGCGGGTTTCTTGGAAAAGCTTGCGAGCTTCTCCTCCCTTCTTCTCGGCTTCTAACCCCTTCTTCTCTACGCAAGTGTCCACCCCACCTGTATCCTTCTTCTCAAATCAAAGAATGCAAGTTTAGGATTTTTATTTCATAAGTTTGTTTGAGTCAAAGTTTGTAAGAGTCTTTATTCTATAAAAAGTGTCATTTTGGGTATTTTGAGTATCTTTTTTATTACCTTGTAAGTCTTTGTTTTTATTTGCAAAAATTAGGGGTCTGTCCTAATTTTTGCTTAGATCAAATTGGTATCAAAGCAAGTTTAAAGTGTCCTAGGTTTTTTTTTTTTTACAAGTTGTCTTCTCAAGTTGTCGGGTAAGTCTTTTGAGTCTTGTTGTCTTTTGTTTTTGAGTCATGAGTCATAGTCCATGTAATCAAACCTCGGCAACCTCATGTCAAAATTTACAAGAGTCCCAAGGAGATTTTGACCCTGAAGAATTTACAAATCAACCAACTATTCAGGATGTGAAGATTTCAACTATTGAGAGGGTTCCACCTCAAGGAGATTCAACCGATCCACTTCAAAATGAAATATACAAACTTCAAGAAAGGATGATCCTAAGCAGAGAAAATTTTGAAAAGAAGAAGAGACAACTCCATAATCAATTTGTTCAAGAGCAAGAAGAGATCAAAAGAAAATTCAAGGCATTGATCGAAGCAGAGGATTTGGCATACGAAGAAAAAATGCACAAATTAAAACAAGATCATCAGAGTAGCGCAGCGGAAGCATGGTTTGATTTCAAAGACAACTCATCGGGAGATGAGTTTTTCAAGTAGGGGAGTCTGATGTAGGCAAAGGGGGGGTCTCCACAACATAAAAAACTCTTCCTTTGGACTGCTGCTGTTTTCGGTTTGGCTTGGGCTGTTTGGGTTGGAGCTTGCTTAAGTTGACCTACTTGGGGTTGTAGCTCATTATTGTTGGAGGATCATTAATGCATAAAGGTGTGTATTTATTTCCAAAAGGTTTAGGGGAGTGGAACTTGTGTGTCTCTTCGGTTTCTCCCTTCCCTCTCGATTTTGGTGGCATTTTGCTCTTCCCATGGCTGCTGGTTGGTTTCCCCTTGTTGCCTCCTCGGGTCCCTCATTTGGCTGGTTTTCCCATGAGTTTTTCCCTGGTTTCTGTGTGACTTTTCGGGTCCTGCTGGCTGCTTAGCTGTGGCTGCTTGGGGGGATGTTTTGCTTGTTTCTTGTGATGTTGTCTCTTGGTTTCCTGTACCAAAATGTTGGGGCTGCTGTTGGAGACTTTTGGCATTCCTTTTCCCCTCTTTTCATTGGTCTATTTGGAGGTACTTTGGCTGTTGGGTTTCCTCTCTCTTGGCTATATATTTGGGGTGTTTTGTAAGGAAAAAAAGAGAGTGTGATAATGTGATTTTTGGAAATTGTAAACCTGCGGGTTTCTTGGAAAAGCTTGCGAGCTTTGTCCAACTCTTCTCCTTCCCCTCTAGGAAAGCTTGCGAGCTTCTCCTCCCTTCTTCTCGGCTTCTAACCCCTTCTTCTCTACGCAAGTGTCCACCCCACCTGTATCCTTCTTCTCAAATCAAAGAATGCAAGTTTAGGATTTTTATTTCATAAGTTTGTTTGAGTCAAAGTTTGTAAGAGTCTTTATTCTATAAAAAGTGTCATTTTGGGTATTTTGAGTATCTTTTTTATTATCTACTAAGACTTTGTTTTTATTTGCAAAAATTAGGGGTTTGTCCTAATTTTTGTTTGCATCACTTAATCGATCATAAAAGGGGAGAAATTTAAGTAACTTTGCCAAAATCAATGGTCTGAACTATTGAATAAGACGAATCAACATTACAACAACAACATCAAGCCTTTATCCCACTACGTGAGGTCAGCTACATGAATCATTTGTCTCCATTGGGTCCAACAAATCAACACTACGATGGCATTAATTTGGTTAAAACAAGATTGATAATTTGGAAGCCAATCAAGTTCCTGCAGGTGAACTTAAAGTGGAATACAATCAAATTGATGACCCAATTAATTTGAATGTTAATTTGGGTAGGAGACAAGAGAATCATCATGAGAGACAAATCAAGATTTTTAACAATGATATTTATGAAATTAATAAACGTCAAAATTTTATCAAAGATTATGACATAACTAGAAAAGTTAAAGTTGAAATGTCTACCTATAATGATGAAATTGATCCTAAAGCTTTTACTAATTAGTTGCTAGATGTAGATGAGTGTGATTTTTAAAATTAAAATTAATTGGTCCGGATAAAATCTATCAGGTGAGCATGGAAATACAAGAAAAGTTTGAGAATGGAATCTCCTATTACATGGGGTGAAATGAAAGAACTTTTAAAAGATAAATATTTATCTTTGTCTTCGCAGAATCACCCTCTTGATCAATTTAATTAAATCAAGGAATCAAAGCTCATTAATCATGATAATTACAAGCTTTATATTGATGTAAATGGAAGTTCCATGGAATTTAAGCTTAATGATAATCTTAGTGCTTCTAAATTCAAAAAGGCTTACATTATGAACCTTTAGAGAATTTAAAGCAAGCAAGGGAGGACCATTTTGCAATGCATTGGAACTAATGGCTTAAAATTGGAGATTTCAAAAAAATTTGGTATAAATCCATTTTTCAATTTGTACGATTTAACTTTATTTTTTAAGCCTACAGTAGATTATACTCTTTTTCCACTTTTTCTTATGAGTCCACATCCAATCCTCTGACATATACAAGCATATAGCTGGTTCAGGAGGCTATTCTAGATGATAAGATTGTATCCACTATTGCTGGTTGATTTAAGAGATCTTGTTCATTGGTGTGACATATTTGCTTGTGATGATTCATTGGTTACCTTACAAGAAGCACATTTTTTATGTCATGATACACTTGATAAATATCAAATGCTAAATTCATTGAAGTTAGATTTGATGGAAATCTGTGTCTATTCTTATCGAAGATATCATATCAAGTAATATTTTTGCACAACTTAGTTGTTTCTTCTTTTTTTTTTTTCCTATAATTATGAGCATGCTGTTGATGATGGTCAAGAGAGGCTTTTATTTATTTCATAGCTTTAGGATAGTTATATAAGTTTGATATAAATTCAATCTTGATAACATTTAAATTTATTTCTCAAAGATGTGTGCTGGCTGTTGGATTTGTATAGAGTTATTTCTTGGAACTTGAAACATGGGATACAGGAAATAATTAGCATCACTTGAGATGGGAAAGATTCCAGGAGTGGAAGGCTTATCTGAGTGGTGGCTTGTTTCTAGATATGTAGCTTTGGGTTGATTTTTAACTAAAGTACAATTAATATAGATAGAGTTTATAAGATGTTTTTGGTCTGAAGTTATCTAAACTCAGGCAATAGTCGTTGCATTTTGAATTATTTTCATTAGTTGGAACTATTCTAGTGTTGAGCGGTAGAAGTTTGAACTTATCCATTATTTTGAAATTATTGTTGCAAAGAGTGAAAGTCATTTGATTCATTCATAGATATCTACTGAAGTTTTGGAACAAATGATAATGTAATATGCATGTCAATAGTAAAAAATAGCTTGCTCTATGGCGGAAGCATGGCGCGGCGCACTGCTTGTGCCGTTTTCATGGTGCTGCTCAGGCGGTTAATTAGCACAAGCTATTTGCGCTATTCATGGGCAATTGTGTTCACCACATAACCCCCATAATGTGTGCTATTGTAATTTAGATTATTTAATTACACATTAATATTCATATTCTTTTTATTTTTTATAGATTTTATTAGGCCCTTTATTTTAATTCTCGACCTCACAAGCCTTCGATCCCATAAGCAATTGTGTGCTATTTTAATTTTGATGATTTAGTTGCACATTAATATTTTAATACGTCTTGGAGTAGAATTCCGCGATCAATAGCAAGAAATTCACATAAAAACAGCAAAACACACCTATTTTAGGGAGAATATGGGCTGATTTTTAATAACTCAACAACAAACAAAAGATACAATTGATCTACAATTAGAGAGGTAGACCGTCTCTCCCGATCAATCTAGACGCCGCTAGGAAGCCCTCACAGAAAAACTACAATAGAAATTAACTCCAAAAAACATAACCCTAATACAAAATAACACCCCTATTTAATCACTACTCTTTCCCCCCAAAACAGCCCAAAAAGATCTTCTTTTCCTTAATTAAATTCCCTCCTTATTTTGAATTCAAATTCTCCCCATTAATTCATTCCTTAATCCTCCTCCTCGTATAAGGAATGATTGGCTTAGTGGGCCCCACAAGGGGGGTCGATCCCCATGTCGTCCCGCCTCCGGTAATTGGCCCGCCCCTTGGCTATTGGGCCGGCTGCAGGGCCAGTCCTGTTGGACCAGCCATAACACTACTCCCCTCCCAAAAATGGACCTTGTCCTCAAGAAATACCTTGTCCCTGTCTAACACAATGGCTTGTGGGAATCCGTGCAAGCATACCACCTCTTGAATGAAAACAGTAGCCATTGTGACTGCAGTGTAAAGGTGCTTCAGAGGGAGGAAGTGTGCATATTTGCTCAAACGGTCTACTACTACCAAGATCATTGAAAACCCTTCTAATTGTGCTAATCCTTCAATGAAATCCATCGTCACTTCCTCCCATACTCTCTCCGATAGAGCTAAGGATTGTAGTAACTCTGCAGATATCATGGCTAGGTACTTATGCCTTTGGCACACATTACATTTGACAACCCAGTCCTCTACATCGCGACGCATCCCTACCCAATATAATTATGCAGATAGTCAACTATATGTCTTCTGCACTCTGAAATGCCCTCCTATCATGCTGCCATGGAACTCCTGCAGTAACTTGGGAATATGCTCTGAGGCTCAAGGTAGTACAAATCTCTCGTGGTACAGTAACAGTCCCTCTTTTAGGATATAACTTGGGTGACTGTCCTGATCCGTCAACAGCTCCTCTCTGATCTTCCTCAACTCCTCATTCTCATGTCTGAATGCCTCCCAATCTACCATCAATGGTACTGACAAGACCGCCAACTAAGGTCCCTCGATTCTCCTGGACAAAGCATCTACCGCCTTGTTTTCCAGTCCTGGTCGATACTGAATCTCGAAATCATATCCAAGTAACTTGGATAGCTATCTCTGGTGCTCCTCGGTGACCATTCGCTATTCCAACAAAAACTTCAAGCTCTTTTGATCTATCCTGACTATAAAATGTCTCCCAAGCAGATAAAGCCGCCACTTTTGAATGGCCGAGATGATCGCCATCAGCTCCCTCTCATATACAGACTTATGCTTTGCCCTGGCTGTGAGTACTTGACTAAAGTATGTGATCGGCCTCTGCTCTTGCATGAGTAGAGCCCATAGCCCATAACCTGATGTATTTGTTTCCACCACAAATGGTCTCCTAAAATCTGGAAGTGCTAGTATAGGTACAGTGGTCATTACAATCTTCAGCTCCTGGAAGGCTCGGGTCACCTCCTCAACCCACTTGAAATTATATTTTTTAACTGCTCTGTTAAAGGTCTTGCTATAGTACCATATTCCTTCACAAACTTCCGATAGTAGCCCGTGAGCCCTAAGAATCCCCAAAGCTCCCTCAAGTTCTAAGGGAGAGGCCAATCCACCATGGTCTGAATCTTGAATTGTTCAGCTGATACTCCTTCTCTGGACACCATATGCCCTAAATACTCCATCTGTGATTGCCCAAAAGTGCACTTTTTCCAGTTGGCAAACAACTGATCTTCTCTCAATGTCTCCAAGACAATCTTCTAGTGCTCCAAGTGTTCTACCTCTATCTTGCAGTATATCAAAATATCACAAAAAAAATACTAAGCAAACCTTCAAAGATATGACTAGAACACTCGGGTTCACAAGTGACTGGAAGGTGGCAGGAGCATTGGTGAGGGAAAAAGGCATCACCAAAAACTCGTAGTGCCCTTCATGCGTCTTGAATGTCGTCTTCTGCACGTCTGCTATCTTCATCCTAATTTGATGGTACCCCGACTTCAAATCAATTTTGGAGAAGAACACAACTCCAAATAACTTATCCAAGAGTTCATCTATCACCAGGACGAGGAACTTATCTAGGACCGTTTCCTTAGTCAGAGCCATATAATCTACACAGAACCTCTAGCTGCTGTCCTTTTTCACTAATAGTACTGGGCTAGAAAAGGAACTCACACTAGATCTAATGATCTATGCTTCTATCATCTCCCTGATTAGCCTTTCTATCTCATCTTTTTGGATCTGGAGATATCAGTATGGTCTTACACTGATGGGGGAGGTCCCTTCTTTCAAGTTGATGACATGCTTGTGTTGAAGTGGCGGTGGTCATCCGACCGATGGCTAAAATACATCCTAATATTGTTGCAGAATCTGTTGGGCCCCCACAAAAATTTCCCTTGCCTATTGTTCTTGTACCCCTTCTATACTTTGCAACTCCATCAAATATCCCTGGCCTGCATCCTGAATTGTCATGAGCATAGTTTTTAAAGAGACCATGATTTTGCATAAACTGGCTTCCCTTTTTCCTTCAATCTGTATCTTCATGGTTAAAGTTTTCAAGTTCACCCTCATATCTCCTAGAGTCTGTAGCCACTTCTTCCCCAAGATCACATTCGTACTTCCCAAGTCCAAGGAAATGAATTCTTCTACCACCTGAATACCCTACAAGGTCATTGCCACCCATTTACATATCCCCCTGCTCCTCTCTATCTTGCTTGTTTCCATCATCACCCCACATCTTTCAGTCCTCACTAACTTCAACCCCAACCGATCCACCAACCACTTTGAGATGAAGTTATGTGTAACCCCGATGTCCACCAAAAATACCATAGATTGCTCTCCAATTTGCCCCCTCACCTTCATGGTGTGATTAGGAGTATATCCGACCAGTGAGTTCAAGGACACCTCCGCCACATCCAAATGTAACTGCTCAGTCTCCTCCAATACATCCTCCAACTCGTACCCGCTCTCCTCTTCCCCTTCACCGACCAGTAAGACCTAAAGGGCTCGATTCTTGCACCTATGCCCAGGTGTGAATCTCTCATCACACCTGAAGCATAGCCCTTTCGCCCGCTTATCCTGAACTTCTGCTTCTGTGAGGCGTTTGAAATTGCCTCCAGGACGAGCTCCAGTGTTGTTCTCCTTAGGGGCTTCCCACTGAAATGACATCGTCTGGGCCCTCGGTGCCAAGGTCGTAGATGGGCTCCTATAAGCCCCTCCCATGGTGTGGATTCGACTGCTCCTCTCCCTTTGCTATTTCTCCTCCACCATTTGTGCTAGCTCCATTGTCTCCCTCAGCCCCCTAGGCCTCAGTGCCCTGAATTCTGCCCGTATGTCCTCCCTAAGCCCCTTCATGAAATTCCCCTCCAATCTTTCCTTAGAGATTCCCCTCAGCCTCCCCGACAGCAGTTCAAACTTCTCCTGGTACGCCATAACTGTCTCCTTCCTGAATGGCTCGAAAACGTTCCAACAAACACTTCTTAAATTATCCCCATGAGTATATCAGATACCTAGCCTCCCTCCATTGGAATTAGGCTAGGGCTTTCCCTTCCAAACATAGACCCGCCGCAATGAGTTTTTCCCCTTCAGTTAGCCCGTTGATAGAAAAGTAGCGCTCTACTCGATACACCCAACCCTGAGCGTCTCCTCCTTCAAAGACTGGCATTTCAAACTTCCCTGATCTGGTATCTATACCTCAATTGTTTCTTCCTCCATTATTCCCCCCTATGAAGTGATGGTACGATTCTCTCCCTTCCTCCCTTGGATGATTTGGACCACACCGTCCCTCCTTCTTGGGTGGTCTCCAACCAACTTCAGCCTCTCCTCTCATTGTTGCACCTCCCCTCGGAGCCCGGAGGGATGGTTCTTGAGGAAAACCATCTCTGCTTCATCATTGTCCTTCCGGAGTCTCTTTCCCTTCGGATCAATCCTAGGATTAACTGGTGAAGCCTTCGACTGCATCTTGATTAGTTTCCTCATCATGCCTTCCATGTTCTCGAATCGGTTTTCCATGAATGACAGCCGTCCTTCCCTCGTCGTGAACCTTCCTTCTAACGATGTGAACTTTCCTTCCACCACCGTGAACTTCCCCTCAATACTGGAATAATGTTCCTCCATTCCGGCCCTGAATTGCTCCAACACTCCGTTCAACACCTCCATCTTCTTTGTGGCCATTTAACGGATCTAGGTTTAAATCCTCCAAAAACAGCAAAAGAAAACAGTGACGGTAGTCTTAAAACAACGAAATTAGCAAGGGAAGAAAATCTGCCGTCGGAGTCAGCGAGAAGAAAAAATGGTTTTGGTCCAAGACACTATTCTGATACCAATTTAATACGTCTTGGAGTAGAATTTCGCAATTAATATCAGGAAATTCACAAAAAAAATAGCAAAATATAGCAATTTTAGGGAGAATATGGGTTGATTTTTAATAACTTAACAAGGAACAAAAGATACAACAACAACATCATCAAGCCTTCTGTCCCACTACGTGGGATAGGCTACAAGAATCCTTTTTCTCCATTGTGTCCTGTTAAGGGTCAAATTCTCATCTAAATCTACTAAAGAAAGGTCATTTCGAATAGTTTCTAACCAAGTCTTTTTAGGTCTACCTCTACCTTTCTTAATATAAGTCAAATATAATATCTCTACTTTCTGAACCGGGTCATCAGAAGGCCATCGTTTTATGTGACCAAACCATCTAAGGCGACTCTCTCTAATATCTTCGACTGGAGCTACTCCAACCTTTTCACGTATATGCTCATTTTGTATCCTGTCTCTAAGGGTAAAGCCACTCATCCACCTGAGCATCCTCATCTCTGCAACACTTAACTTAGTATTATGCTTCTCTTTTAATGGCCAACATTCTGCATCATATAGAGCATTGCAGGTCTCACCACCATCTTATAGATTTTCCCTTAAGCTTGAGGGGGACTTTTCTATCACACAACAAGCCCGATGCACTCCTCGGCTTCAAGCATCCCACTGGAATTCTACTGATAATGTCCCCATCTATTTCACCATCACTCTGAACAATAGATCCAAGATACCTAAAACGTGTACTCGTATTAATGACTTGATCGCCCAAAGTCATAATCCCCCCACTAGATCTATTACTACTAAAATTACACTCCATATATTCAGTTTTAGATCTACTCAAGCGAAAATCTTTAAACTCTAAGGTTGGCCTCCATACTTCAAGTTTACCTTCAACTCCCTCACTAGTCTTATCAACAAGAAGAATATCATCATCAAAAGGCACACCAAGGTACATCCTCTTGCAAATATCTAGTGAGAACATCCATGACTAAAGCAAAAAAGAAATGGGCTTAAAGCCGATCCTTGATGTAATCCAACCGAAAGAGGAAAATACTTGGTCAAACCACCTTGTGTTTGAACAAAAGTAATAGCTCCTGCATACATATCTTTAATGATTTGAATATAAGCATTATTAACTCCTTTCTTTTCAAGAACTCTCCATAGCACTTCTCTTGGAACTTTATCATATACTTTTTCTAAATCAATAAATATCATATGATACAAAAGATACAATTGATCTATAATTAGAGAGGTAGATCTTCTCTCTCAATCAACCTAGATGCTGCTAGGAAGCCCTCACAGAAAAACTACGGCATAAATTAACTCCAAAAAATATAACCCTAATACAAAATAACACCCCTATTTAAACCCTACTCTTTCCCCCAAAAACAGCCCTAAAAGACCTCCCTTTCCTGTAATAAATTCCCTCCTTATTTTGAATTCAAATTCCCCCCATTAATTCGTTCCTTAATCCTCCTCCTCGCATAAGGAATGATTGGCTTAGTGGGCCCCACAAGGGGGTCGATCCCCATGCTGTCCCGCCTCCTGTAGCTGGCCCGCCGCTTGGCCAATGGGCCGGCCACAGGACCAGTTCTGTTGGACCGGCCATAACATATTTATATTCTAGTTATTTTTTATTTTTGTAGATTTTATTAAGCCCTTTATTTTAATTCTTGACCTCGCAAGCCTTCAGTCCCACATTAGCACCCGCTATTTGTGCTATGCATGTGCAATTATGCTTATCTAATTCTAGAGGAATATATCTCATACTGGATTGTAACCTGAATTTTTTATTTTTGTGAATTCATTCCATGAAATAATATTTTTGCATATTTTGTTATTGGCTTGTTAGTATCCTTGATTATGTTCAAGTTTGATACAACTAAGTTTCTAATTGCGGAGAGTATATTATAATTCCTAGTTGATTTTATGTTTTTCAAATTTCACATTGATTTTTCTTTGATTTTTTTGTCACTACATTATCATTTGATTTATAATTCTCGTCTTATCTAGTTTGCATTTATAAAAAACAAGTTTTTGCATATTTACTTCTCTAATTTATGAATCCAACATTCTTTTGGGTAATCTATATATGCTGCATTATTCTAGTTGCATTAAGAAGCCCTAATCCTAACCCATCATGCATCAATGCCAAATTATGCCAAATGAGCTTGGCTATTTGCTTTCCCTTTACCTTTTAATGAGAACGAAAAGGTTGACTTGACTTCAATTGTAAATATAAATCTTTGGAAATAGTTCACAATTCTTTTGACATGTTCTATAGAGAAAGTTTTAAAAAGGAATATTAATGGCCTTACCAACTGTGAATTTCTCCTTTTTCTTAACAAACGTTGTTGCCATGTGTAATAAATAGCATCCCAATCCCTAAGGTACAAGCATCCAAAGATCATGTGGAAGACGTCTCAAGGCACTACTTTGCAAATGACTTCATCAATATATTTATTTGTTATGGAAAACTTGGAGGAGCACTGTTTGATTATTTCATCTCAACCTCCTTTTGGATCCATTCTAAGGCATAGGGTGCGTTTAAGTTATGGTGTCACCAAAACCCCAATCTCCTAAACCAACTTTTCTAAGATGACGTTCTTTAGGCTCTCTAGCCCAGCAATGCTAATAACATGAATATATGAATTTGGAAGCTGTCTTGAAAGAGTCCTTCTTAGTTCTACTGCACATGTGCTTTCTCATTCCAATGGCCATTAGTACTAAAACATGGGAGTAGGCTTGCGTAACCATAAGCAAAGCAAGACCATCAATATAATTAATGTTGTACTTTCGTTTTCCTTCCCTTTTATTTGACCAAAGTTTTACATGAAACATTCAACAATCCACTTTCATGTGCCCTAGCTTCTTATAGGGGGAATTAACTTGAGATAGCAGTAATTGCAATTAATATGGAAGTGTGTTTTAATAATTAATTAGTTATTGGAGAATCTCTTTTCTTTTATTTTCTTCTTAGGGGTAGTTTAGTAATTATGAAATCTATGTGCTATTAGGATGGCCATCTATAAATACACATGCCTTGTGTGAAAACAGGATTTTTTAAGAATTAGTTTTCAAGTTGAGTCCTAAGGGGTGGAATTTGTTGCCCTTGGGTGGATTTCCCTAAGCTAGGAGGGGGCTCCGGTACATTCAATCTTCAGCATTCCTAGGCCTTCCCCTTTGGTCTGTTGAATTCCATCCAGCAGCCCTCGAGAAAAGAGCCAACAACTTTTCTTTCTGTCCCAGGTGATCCAACTTAGAGTTCTCGGTAGGTATTTGCACTATATATAAGCCAGGCATTAAGCAGGGGCAGAAAATGACCAAGATGCTTATGCATTATGTTGTCAAGTGATTTCCCATGGTGCACTAGCTGCTATCTTGAGAGCCGCAGATGTTACAAGGATAGACATAGAGTTCTTAATCCTAAACATTTTAGCCCAAGCAATTTCTTAGATTTTCAGCCTACCACCTTCAAGTTATTGAACCCGGAAATTCTTCTAACAACTTGCATGCGTTGGGTTCATGACTCTTGGAAACAAAAATTCCTACAGTTGAAAGATTTTCAAATATTAGGTTCTTTGTTATCCAAGTGCTCTTAACTAGTTTATCTGCTGTTGAACACTTAACTATCCTTTCTTTTTTCCTTTTATTTATGTCAGGATAGCTAGATTGTGGTGGGAAACTCTCAGATTCTGCACCAAAGAGCAAGAGACAGCAGTCATCCAGGGCGTCGCAAAGATTCTTAGAAATATTAATCTCAAAGAAGAGAAATGAAGCATTAATTGACATTCTTAAATAATGAGATTTTAACAATAATTTTCAAATTAAGAAATTGGTAATTAAATTTGTGCAAATTTTTTCAAACCGCATACAAGATGCAATCTT
The DNA here is from genome assembly GCA_019925795.1 of Dendrobium chrysotoxum. Lineage (NCBI taxonomy): Eukaryota > Viridiplantae > Streptophyta > Magnoliopsida > Asparagales > Orchidaceae > Dendrobium > Dendrobium chrysotoxum. The sequence continues at coordinate 15,178,905 of CM034305.1, forward strand.
TCAACTAAAAAACAAAACAAACTGATAATGTGACAAATAAATATAACTTCTCATGAAATTTTTATCTAACTCTTCTACTGCCAACTTAGCTGCTACGTTTAGCTGTATCATCTCCAGTATCCATACCTTGCATCTTTATAAAATTTAGTGCTTCTACCCCTAGAACGAAAGCATGGAAGGAGTGGGGAGTATGAGTGAAGGGAAGCAAGCTAGACTCGATGCCCTCATCATGAGTGACAGATGACACCTGCCTCTAGTAACATTTGTATAGCTCCACCAATCAGGGGCCTCAAATGATAAAATCACATTAAATCAATAAAATGTTGATGTTGTAAAGATCATTGACTGAAATAGTAGGCAGCTACCATAATTGAGGAAGGAAAACGTGGGTGGAGGCAAGTTTCGTGCTTTTCTTCCCTATCCGGTTTTATCACATTTCCTTTAATAGTTTCTGTTATCTAATATCAAACAAGCACATCAGGTAATGCCATGGCATGAAATAAATTGAGTCAGCAGCTAATAAATTTAGAAAATTATAGTACCACTCAAATCCACGGATCAATCCAAGCTTGTCGTAAATTTGAAAATGCACCATAATGCTATAGAAAATAACTACAGCATAACCACAAGAAAAAAAAAATCAATTATCTGCGTTTCAACGTAAAATCCTAACTTCAAAAAGGATATTCAATATAGGTGGATGAGATATTTCGATAAGCTTTTCAATAAAAATTATGAGAACATGATTAATTTCAGTAACCTTAGCACCCTAAATGAAAATAAAACTTTTATTTTTATCATCGTATTAGTAAAATCGAAGTTAGAGAGGTTTTAAAGGAAATAAAGTATGGAAAAGCTGTTGGACCTGATTATATTCTAATAGAAGTGCGGAAATGCTTAGGAGATTAAGGAATTTTTTGGCTCACTAAACCTTTTAATATTATTTTGAAGATTAAAAAGATGTCAGATGAGTAGAGTGTGTTGGATCCTATTTTTAAGAATAAAGGCAATGCATAAGAGTGTGTGAATTATAGAGGAATTAAGTTAATGTGTTATACATTAAAACTATGGGAGAGAATAATTGAGCATAGGTTACGATGTGATATCAATGTTTCTCAAAATCAATTTGGATTCATGCTGGGTAGGTTTACTATGAAAGCTATATATCTATTGAGAGGTTTGATGGAGAAGTATAGAGAGAATAAGGAGGATCTATATATTATATTTATTGATTTATAAAAAGCATATAATAAAGTTTCAAGAGATGTGCTCTGGAGAGTTCTAGAAAAGAGAGAAGTTAATAATGCTTATATTCAAGTCATTAAGTATATGCATGCATGAGCTATTAATTGTGTTCAAATACAAGGTGGCTTGACCAAGCAGTTTTCTATTTAAGTTGGATTACATCAAGGATCAGATTTAAGCCCATATCTTTTTGCTTTAGTCATGGTTGTTCTTAATAGAATTTTGCAAGAGGATGTACCCTAGTGTACGCTATCAGCTGATGATATTCTTCTTGTTGATAAGGCTAGAGAGGGAGTTGAAGGAAAACTTGAATTATATATGTCAAACTTAGAGTAAAAAAGTTTTCGTTTGAGTAGATCTAAAATTGATTACATTGAGTGTAATTTTAATACTAATAGATCTAGTGGGGGATTATGACTTTGGGAGATCAAACCATTAAAAAGAGTAAACATTTTAGATATCTCGGGCCTCTAGCTAAAAGTGATGGTGAAATAGATGGGGATATTATTAGTAGAATTCAAGTTGGATGGTTGAAGTGGAGGAATGCATCGGGTCTGTTTATGATAGAAAAGTACCCCCCGAACTTAAGGGAAAATTCTATAAGATGATGATGAGACCTGGAATGCTTTATGGTGCATAATGTTGGCCATTAAAAGAGAAGCAAAAAATTAAGTCAAGTGTTACAGAGATGAGGATGCTTAGGTGGATGAGTGGCTTTACTCTTAGAGACAATGTGAAACGAGTATGGTTGGAGTAGCTCCAACGACGAATAAGATTAGAGAGAGTCCCCTTGGATTGTTTGGTCATATAAAACGTCAGCCTTCCAATGACCTGGTTATGAGAGTAAATGTAACCTATGTTAAGAAAGATAGAGGTAGACCTTAAAAAACTTAGTTATAAAATATTAGAAATGACCCCTTTTTTTTATTAGATTTAAATGAGAATTTGACTCTTAATAGGACACAATTGAAAAAAAGAATTCATGTAACCAACCCGCACAGTGAGATAAAGGCTTGATGTTGTTGTTGTTGTAAAAATCTACGGAACAAAGTAAACAACATAAACATGAAAGATGGGCCAACATATTTTTGAATAGAAGAAAGAATAATTAAAATAACTTAATAATCATTCAAATGATCATGCGTTATGCATTGTTCTTTAAAGAAAACAAAGAATGAAATAAGCTAAGAATGAGGCACTAACAAATGAAAACCTTTGGTTTCAGAGTTAATTGTGTGAAGGTGTGTGAAGGTGTAACCATGTTAGTATTTACACAAATATGAAAACCCACAAAAAGAGAGCACATAAAGATACAAAAAAGTTACCTCTGAGCATGAGGGAATCCCATAGGATTCAAGGGGCCAACATATTTTACTCGATCACCTAAATAAGAAAGTTTCTCAAATTACTAAAAAAAACTGAATAAAAGTGGCGTATCAAGCAATAAAATTTGATGTTCATTCGTTGGGGATTGGGAGAAGAGGGAAGGGTGGAGACCGCAAGTAAACAAAAAGAGATGCATCATGCCTTCTTTAAATGTGTATGGTTTTGATGTCGCAGTTGAAGACTCTTGCTTTGGCAGAGAATGCAAATTGCAAGAAGACGAGCCAACAATATCAGCATCCACAGTTGATGTTGGTCTCTTAAATTGCGAGATATCACCTACTGCAGATCGCTGTTTAGCGAGAAGACTGGCCAATTTGTCTATCTTTGCACCTTCTTTTGGAGGAGAATCTGACTCCTTGGTAGATGATCCCTACAATAATTGGCAGGTGTGCATATGACCACAAAAAACATTAAATTGTATACAAATAATAATAATAAATGGAAAAATATAACACTAAAAAAGTAAAAATGAGAACCAGTTGGCCTTTCTTGAAACTAAAAGAAGGAGAAAGAAACTTACACCAGGTAACAAAAGCGAATTAACAATAAGTAGCCTGGCACCAAAGTGCTTAGTAAGTGCCTTAGCTAAGGTTTCCTGATAGATTTCAGATCCTACAGAAGGAGAATCTCAAGTACAGGTCATGGAGGTGCACAGAATTGAAAAGCATGAACATTCAAAGATAATATAAGAAGGCCATAATACCTGTTGGACCAGACAATAGAATGCGCTGGCTCAAAGATGATATTTCTGCAGCATACTTAGTGAAAGGCCTGCATTCCAGATGAACATATGCGCAGGATAAAAGCACATTCTTCGTACTCTCACTGTAGGAAGATAAAAATGGTGTACGATTAATGACAAGCAAGATATAAAATCCTACAAAGCAAACTCAATCTAAAGATTAGGGTGGAGTGGGGGATAGATGTAGTCCGGGGAATCCAAGAATGCCAAAAGGTCCTATGAAAGCACAGCCATGAAGATCCGAATATACATCATAACCAAATACTCATGTTACACCTCCTTAAGAAGCCAAAGGTTCAGGATAAATCAGCAATATATTCATTCTTCTAACAACAGAGACTTCCTTTTAGACCTGCAGATAAGGCTGTGTGGCAACTTACAAACCAGCCAGCCTTTTAATCATCTAAAAACCTTTTTTTAATCCTAGGATTCAAGGTATTCAAGTAAAACAAAACTCATGACACAGACCTGATCCCAATAATATTAGCTCTGCATTGCCAAACACAGCTAAAATTTATATTCAAGTCCCACAAAATACAACACCTATAACAATTTACTGTCATAAACAGTAATGAAATCTTCTTCTCTAAAGAGTATGAAAACCAAAAGATCTACTATCACTTAAGCAAGAACACATATGAAGAAGGAACACGACCTAATTAATTACCTTAAATGATAGGGAAAAGAATCAAACGTCACATCAATGTCACTTGCATTTAGAATGCCCTTTCTTAAACCATCCTTGAAGACTTGACATCTATTAGATGGCAAAGGTGCCCTAGAATCCGTTTCTTTGATAAGATTCTCACTTCTATCCTCTTGTTTTCTGTAGGTATCCCCAGCCACGTCCAACTCAGAAGAAGATAACACTGTAAAACAAAAGAATAAGGTAGAAAAATTAAGTGCTAATTTATATGCAAAGGAAACATGTGGCACTCTAATACAATAAAATAAAACACCTAATACAGACCAGTTGTCCCATTTGGTTGTGGGCAGCGAAGAGCTGCTAGATCTTTGCTAAGGTTTGGGAAGGACGCAAGTATTGATGCCCCATCAACAACAGATGAATCACCAAGTTTCATCTCGAGAGGAATCCCTTTCACAGACTCACCTTGAGCTTCTTCAATACCGCACGAGGTATGTAAAGTCGGGCGGCTTATATGAGGAAGTTGCTGGAAGATCTAACATCGTCAAAGGAATCTCAATCCACAAAACACGAAACTATATGCAATTAATCATGGATAATTTTATAATCAGAATCATATATATGATTGAAGCAAATGGAAAAGGATACATAAGCATGCTTCCCAGAAGAACTGAAAACCAATTCATCGCCTCCACTGAGTATGACACTGGAATTTTGTGCAATAATCTTTCCATTTACTTGTACTAATCCTTTATCCCCCAACATCTCAAGCGAGACAACGGATGCACCATCTTGCTGTCACAAAACATATATTGTACCGTAATTCAGCTTTGTTGAAGGGAATTAATGAAAACAAAATAAGCAAACTATGTTTCAATCAATAACAGACACCCAGAAAGTCTCAAGATAATCACCTCCTCTTGCTTCAATTTACAAAGAACTGGACTTATAGATGGATCCTTCAATCTCAAATGGCAGTGCCGGTTTTGACCAACAGTGAAGTTGGAATCATATATGGGAAGATGGGGGCTCTGAGCATTGCATAAAGCAAAAGAGTTAGACATCACTAGCAATGCTGACCTGAAGATAGTGTTCGAAAAGAGATAATACAGAATCATAAATAAGACACAAAAGAAATAAACAAAATCAATCAAGGCTTTTGTGCTGCACAACAAAACTATAGCAAAAGATAGTAAAATTACAATTGGGTCCTCCGCTTTCAGCCCATCAAGCCTAAGAGATCATATTATTTTGTTTTACCAAGCCACGTATGCCCAAGGCACTCACTTTTAGCCACCAATTTATAAAATTTTTAAGAAGGTTGGAGGATAAACAAGCATGCTAAAAAAATGAAAGACATCAAGGTACAAAACAAATGCTATTAAGAGAATATATTATATGATAATTTAGGAAACCTTTCTTTTAACAAGACTAAATAATATATTATAAATTAATCTAAGAATTCTTTAAAAATGAAAAACATCCTAGACTAAATAATATATTATATATTATCTGTGTATTACAGTTTTGATAGGTGAAGCATACTCAAAACTAAACCAAAAAATAGTAAAATAAAAACTTTTTTAGAAGCAAAGGGTGCTAGATTAGTAAAACAAAGAGTGAATAATTATGCACAACTTTAGTGGATGTGAAATATATAACTAACAATCAATATTGTTGTAGCATCACATGATACCCAATATGATGAATATGCATACTTTGGATGCATTATACAATAACGAAGATAAAAATGATGAATGATAGAGTTAAAACTAGGATGTTAAATGCATAAATGCCTTAGGACTAATGTAATATCAAAATATCATAGAGATTTAAGGGTATATTTTATAAAATAAGTATAGCTCACATTTGCTATATGGATCCAAGTATTTGGCAAAAAAAATTAGGACAAAATTATATATGGTAAAAATGAAATATAAGATGGACTTGCTCTAAAATAAAAAGTTAAAAGTGGGAAATTATTATTATATTTAGAAAATATAGGATCAGCGCATATTAAAGATAAGAATTCAAACAAGACTAAGTTTATTTTGGCACATACATCAATAGTAAAAGATGCACTAATAAGACAACAAATAAAACCAAAATAAAAGGGGTACTAATAAATTATACAAAAGGCCTTGCAAAAAATAAAGTTAGCACCTTATGTAGCACTTTCCAAAATGAATGAAGATTGAGGATTCATTAACTCTAAATAGTGAGGCAAAGGATAATAATAAGGATTTATTCATCAATAGCAAAGGGTTTTCAAACAAACAAACAAAAAAACAATAAATAGTTATTACCTCATGATAGGTAAATCGTGCATTTTTAAACCTCATTCATTTCAACTTAAAACATAAGAAAATAATATAACTAACAAAATAATATAATCAAGAAAACTATTTGGGTTCATGTTTTATTTTTAAGCTTCAAATCACATTCAACGAATGGCATAAACAACAAAGTATATGCAGATTATCCAAGTCTAGTGTACCAAAGGCATATATATGACAAGCACCTGCAACATAGATGATGGTAGTTAACCAACTTTTCCCAAAAAGGGTGGTATCCATGCATGTGTATTCCAGCGACCTAGTAGTAATATACAATGCAAAAGGCGATAAATCATGGAGCTGACATCAATATCTTTTCTTCACACCTTTTCACGTAAAATCATCATCCTCCTCACTCTCTACATTAAGAAGTTGTAACTTGCAAGTCATTGAGAATGCAATCACATACTATTCTTCATCATCAAACAAAAGCATAATTCTTTTCAAAAATCAATTTTTCTAACTCCCACCAACAAAAGTGTATAAAAGGCAAGAGACAAGTAAATCCATCACTAGAAAGTTACGAAAGAGCAAAAGTCCTTCGTCATGACAACATTAAGATATGCGGAACAAAATAACGGAGACGTCGTTTAATCAACTGGTAAAAAAAAAACCATCTTTCTGGTGTTTGAGCTTATCTCATATCCTCCTAAGAAACATTTTTGCCTGATATTGAATCAGATAAGAAACTAATGATAATAATGCACCCTGATCAGCAAAAGCATAGGACCACATGAGCTGGAGGGAGAAGTGACGGGTTGCTTTCAGGTTGAGAAGGTTTTGGAATGCTTATAATAATCAAAGACCAAATCTGATGGAGTAGATGAAACTCTAAAGAAAATAAACCCAGGAACCGATATCCAAACCTTAGAACACTGAGAGAGGAGTTTCCCCCATGGAACCTTTGACCGTTTCTGCGCTTTCTCCGCTTGCCTCTTTGGTAAATTAAAAAGCTTTATCAGCTGTTCTGCAGGAGCTTCCCTCCCTGACCAACAGACATTTCAAGGCCAACAAGCAAAGAAACAATTCTTGAAACCGAATCCAGAGAGAACCACGTTCAAACCTTGGGGATGGACATCCTCCTGCACCAGCGGCGCAGTACTCTCCTTCTCCGGCGCCGCCGTTGTCTCCCCGACTGCGGGATCCACGTGGCTCAGGTCGGAACGCAGCTCCTCCTCCGCCCCTTTGTCAGCCTCCACCGCCGCCGTAATATCCGCCTAAAATACCAAAGATTCTAACCGATCCGATTCAAGAACCCACAAGATGACCCAAAACCGGATGCCGAAATCGACGACGACGCCAGAAAACGAAAACATGAAAATTCCAACCTTACAGCGCTTGGCGGCCCCGTTAGAGCTCGACGACGACGACCTCTTCGAGGTAGACGAGCTCCGTCGCGTCTCCACCATTCCCACCCTTTCCGCACTCCGATCCGAGCTTACCTTCTTTAGATACAGAAACGGGGCAGAGAGAAACGTAGAGAGTAGATAGAGAAGTAAAGTAGCTGTAGGGGTAAAAGAGAAGCCGAAAGGGGGACATGCGATATTAAGCCGGCAGGGCTGCCATTATTTATGACATGAAATAGCCGATAAAAAATATTTTATTTTATTTATTTTTTAATAAATTGTAGGTCCGATTGCCTATGCGAGAAACACAAAGGGATTTTATTCATGATTTATATTTTGCTTCGTAATTTTCCATCAATTATTAAAAATAACTAATTTATTGGACAAAAATTAATAATTTATTAAATTTCCACATTTTAAATTAAAAACTAATAATATTAGAACATTTTTCACTAATATTTTTTTACTTTTACATCCTCAACAAATTAGAAATTACCTAAAAATTGATTGAATTAACTTTTTTTAATATAATTTTTATAAAAATATAAAAGAGTTTGGTGTTGTTCATTGTTATTTTCACTCTATTCAGTTATTTCCCCTTCGGGCAAGGATGCTTGAACCGATCATTTTCTGTGGCCCCGTCCATGGATCAAATAAGGAAAACTGGGTAAATATAACACTGCGGAATTTAATAAGGAATGAAAATTAGAAAATTTGTGGTGACAGCTGAAAAAGACCTTAGGTTGGGTAATTTTAACCAATTATATTAGCTAATAAATTACTTTTTTATATTTTTCTCAAAATAAATTAAAGATAATTTATCATACATAATTTTACATATATATAAAAAAAATTTTAAAAAAGTCCCCAGATTATTCGTGTATGATCAATTTAGTCCTAGAGTATCACATTGCCTCAATTTAGCCCCTCCACTATACAAAATTGATCTGAAACAATCCCTCATCTCATAATTATAATAAAAATTTAATCTCAATTTAATCATAAATAAATCATTTTAGATCAATTTTGTATAGTCAGTGAACTAAATTCGAAATTCCATCAATATTATATTCTGAGACTAAAATAATCATATATGAATAATCGGGAGACTATTTTAAAATTTTATTTTATTTATAATATATATATTCTATTTATAATATATATATATATGTACTACAAAAATATATCATTAAAAATAATAAAATGGTCGGAGGCGGTAAAAAAACCGCCAGTCGGCCTTCAGCCGCTGGGGCCGCCCCATTTCTGATGCATGTAGCGATAACGGCGAAAGGATCGACATTTCCAAGGGTAAGCTTAGCCGTTTGATTGCAGTTGATGATTATTAATGACTATTAGTTTTATCGTAACTATATTTAAAATGGACGTAAATTTGAATTTATTTTAGTTAACGGATTACTGTTTATAAATTTGAATTCAAATTGAATGATCCGACCTTTTGATTAGTTGCATGAGTGCGGCTTAAAATTTTTTTCTTGAAATTTTGCTTTTTTATATATATTTATATTAATTAAGATAAATTTATACACATATAGTATACGTAAGCTGCGAACTCAAAATCTCTTTGTTGATAATCAATGCTCCCAACCAACAGATCAAGATGAGCTATGTGGAATTGAAGAACGGTTTCAGTGTTTTATCTTGAAAAATATTTGAATTTATTTTAGCTTATGAATTATTGTTTAAATTTTTGAATTCAAAGTAAATCGTCCAATATTATGGAGCGGTGGTTTTAGAAAAAATGTGTCGAATAAATATAATTTATTTAAAATATTTATAATTAATTGATTGTTTCTAAATATAAATTTTTATTTCGTTTCAATTTTATAGAATTTACTCTCTCTTTTTTATTTCGCTATTTTCTTAAATAGTCGTAGGAAAGGTTGGTCGTCATTTAAATTAGAGACCAATGAGGGAGAAAGGTTGGGAATTGTCAATGATGATCGCAATCTGATGGCCATAGTACTTGCAATCAAGATTTTGTGGTAACGCAATAGAATTTTGCTTATTCATTGTGACGCCGACACTCGAACAAAAATAATATGTTTGATAGCGATGTGAACAGAGGCGACGGTAGAGAAATCGAACACCATAGGGGGTGAAGAGAACATAAGTTTATGATGTGTGTGTATGCACTTTCAGCGATGATGAAGGTGGAGGTTGTGTGATAGCAATTACTATGATGTGGCTTGCCACAAATCTTGACAAACATGATAGTGGTGAAAAACTTGAGAGAGAAATAACGATGGCATGGGCTCTATTAGAGATTGTTGAGGCATAATAATTGAGAGAGGTACTTGTTCTGAAACAAAAGATTGTGGAATATGTATTATAGATGAAATTACTATTCCTAAAGGTTACTATTTGAAGAGGTAAAAAAAGAAAAGAAAAAGAAGAAAAGTCACATGCATAATACACATGAGGTTGTATAATGATTTAGTTGTATGACCTATATCCATTATAAGGTCGAATGTACGAAAAAGGGATTCCCACTTCGAATCTATTTCGAGGAGAGAAAAAAATTAATAGATAAATTACAATAGGAAGAAGTATAATTAGAAGAAATGCATGAGAGTTTAGAGTTATAATAGATTCAAAATAGAAAGAAGAATATGAGTGAGTTTTGAGTAATAATAAGTGTTGGTTAGGAGTACTTAGTGTTCATTTGGTTGGGTTTGCTCGTCCTTCCTCGTTGTGTTTCGGTCCCAGAATGGTTTATTGTCCAAAAGGCTCTTTTAGTTTCGATGATTGAAAATACACATATAGGGAGAGAAAGAGAGTGTGTGTGTATGTGTATTCAAAGTGATGACTTTGAACAATCTCTAATTTTTTAAAGATATTTAAAAAAATTTCATACAATTAATAATTGAAATAATATATATTTCATAATCAATTATGAAATATGGAAAAATATTCTAAATTAATCTAAAAATTTGAGGAAGGGTCCAAATAGTGCTATGAGCATATGGGATGAGTCACATAGCCATATAAATATATGGAGGGTAGTTTGGGAATTTTTAAAATTATATTTCTTCTTTAAAAATATCATAATTATATCAGATAGTGAATGAAAATTTTCAAATATTTATGAGAGATGAAAATCAATATATTAAACACCCCTATTTTTCATAATTATTTGGAACAGTTTACTATATTTAATAAATAAAAAATGTTATTTCAATTATTCTTAAGAAAACAAATAGTATTAAAAATTTCTAAAAAAAAAAAAGAAAGGTTAATTAGCATTTATGCATCTCACCATAATTATTCTATGGAAAAATAATTATAAAACTATTTCCAAATGATTTTTAACAGTGAAAATCACATTGGAAAAATATCAGTGTAAATATCACATTTGAAAAATATCAAAGTAGCAAAGTAAGGCTTATAATGCTTAGGGAAAATATGGTAAGCTTGATTCAAGGCTAGGACTATACCTAACTAGTTTCACAATTTGTTGTAAATCTCCTAATTTTAAATTAAATTAAAGTAGAGGGTTTTGAACTTTTTTGTAAATTCCAAAATACATGAAAAATACATGAAAAGATTTCCCCTAAATATATATACAAATATATACCAATGGCTCAAATTTATAAAATTTAGTTAGTAATTGGAATCAATTGGAATCATAGCAAGACTTATGAAAAAGTTCCCAAGGAATTAACCAAGATTTAATATGGGTCATCTAATTGGATTCAAATTCATTGCATGACAATGACTACGTCTCTTCTACATGCACCCTTGGCTATAGGAGGAAGTCTTAGGCTAGCCTGACCCAACATGAACCAAATATGATTTCTCCCTCCTTAATTCATGATAGAAGGAATTCTCTTTCGAGTAAATTTCACAAGGTCGAGGACAATCCTTGGGTGAACTTGGTTCAAGTTATCCTGACCTAACTCGCTCCATAGACAAGAGACTTAAAGACTATCCTAAGATTTCTATTATATCCACGCATAGTTGATAAGGGCTAGCAAACTTGATTCTTTGCCTTTATTAGGTGTGGAGGAGAAGAGCCCTCTATGGGTTTGGCTTCATGTCATAAATGGTTGGAAGACCAAGATGACAACAAATTTTGGGCTCAATTGATGGTTGGAGCTTCCACAAGGAAGCTTAGAATAAATCTATAGCTCCTCTTAGAGCACAAGAAATTAAAAGAGGAAGAATGAAAAGCTTTTGTTTAATGGTTTCTATAATCACTCTAAACTATGTGCTTAATTGTGGTTAATCTCCTTAATTGAGTTACCACTTGGCATAAGCTAGATTAGGTGGATGAACAAGATTGCAAAGGAAATAATTGTAATAGCTAAGATAGTCCTTGGTATTAAGAGAGATTAATCTCATTGATCTTGATTAATTACCCATGAAAGCATCTTAACCTAACTACTGACCCAATGTTAAGGGATTAATCAATGGTTCGGCTGTTGTTTATATAGGCTTTTGGTTTTAATATCTAATGGAATGAAATGGGTTAGAACTTTTTTTACTCATATAGCTTTGGGCTCATTTAAGTCAAAAAGGTTTATCTGGGTCAAGGTGACTCAATTTACATAAATTGACTAATCCAATGGGCCATTTGAGTTGGGTCAAGTGTGATTTACTCATCTACATTTCATGAAATCTCTAGGGTCAAATGATCATATACAATATTGTAACATAGATGCCTCCCAAGAGGCCTGGCAATTGATATTTGTGGTAATACCCATCAAGTAAGAGGAATTGAAGGTTAATTAAATGCTAAAATAGATCTGTTATGAACTATACGAGTTAAAGCATCTTTTGTAATGTACGTCATATTAATCTTTTATGTACAACTCCCCTCAATAAATTAACTATATATTTGTTGTTCATGGACTTTTAAGATTGATAATTAAGATTGTCTCAAAAGTATTTGTAAAGATTGATATTAATCTCAAGTAGCTCTATAATCTTGAGAGTTTTAGACTAATGAAGTTGAAATATCTCAATCTTATTCCTTAAACAAGTATCCTAATTTAGCATGTGTAGAGCTAGCTAGGATGCATAAAACAACTTGGGAGATTAAAGGATTACATATGTAACACTACTAACACCCTTTCATTTAGTTGAAGGAAGGATTCAAACTTTGATGCATTGAGAGGAAAATATTTATAATAAGCTGAAAACTTCGTATTCTCAAAAGAGTTATAGAATAAAATATAGACAAAATCTCTCAACCATTATATGAGGGGCGGAGGTGGAGGTGTTAACTACCTTGGTTCAATAAATAAGTTTCATAAAGATAAGCGAATTTAGAAGATCCTCATAATGTTCGTTGTCATGTATTTTAATAGTGTCAATAATAATGCATATTGCTAACACTGCTAATATTAATTATCACACTCTCCTCTCTCGATCTCAGCTAGATAATCAATTTAGCATGATAATATAATTGTACAACAATGACACATCATAACCCAACATCAATGAGAAAAATTGAAAAAAAAGAAACCAACTATGAAATGCACTAGAAAATGGAATTATCATCAACGATATCACTATAACATGATTATGATGTTGACGGCCATTATTCTTTGTCCAATCCTAGCACACATCATGAAGTACTCTTTCCTTCAACAAAACACATATCACATTAGTTCAACAAATACTTTTCATAATAAGATAAGTGAAATTAGAGGGCCCTCATAATGTCAATTGCTATGCAATGTAGTAGTGTCAATAACAATGCATATTAGCAACAATGACAATATTTATTATCTCTCTTTCTCTTATCTATATCTCGGCTAGATAATTAATTTAGCATTGTAATATAATTGTAGAAAATGCACACCATAACCTAACATCAACGAGCAAAAAAGAAAATCAAAGATGATATGTCCTAGAAGATGGAATTGTCATCGACAACATCATATTCAAACTACTAACTTGATTATGATGTTGTCGACCATTATTCTTTGTGCAATCATATCGCACATCACAAAGCACTCTTCTCTTCAACAAAACACAAATCAAACTCTTCATCTTCCCATCATTTTATTAGATTAGGAGATCCATCAATGCTGCAAAGATCATGCGCCAATTAGTATTATCACGTTTATTTTATCGAGTCAGTCCAAAAGTTTTTTAGGTTATAGCATTCACCGCATCAAAAAGCCATAAATATTTTTAGAATTTAAGCTTTATTTGAATTTTCTTTCCTTTTGCTCAAACTAAAAAAATAATATTAATTTATATGAAAAAAAAAATGTATAAAAATCATCATTTACACATGTACTCTTTCAATGCTTCATGAACATATGGATTAATCTAGCTATAATATTATTTTTAATGTGAAAGAATAACAAATTGATTTTATACACTACCCAAAAAAAATGCAATATAAACAAAATTTTATTAAATAAAACCCTAAATATTTTTTTTTACTTCTAATAGACTAATTTCAAGTTTGAGCCATTTGGAGTTTCAGCTTCTTTCAAGAAGACACGTTGATTTGTTCATCTTAATAAGAATGAAGCAAGCTTTTTCTCAAATTAGAACAAAATAATTATAAAATTGTGAACTCCAAAAGCCAATTTTTATTTGCAAAATCGGTTTTCGAACAATAAATAGAAAATGGCAGAATATTTGAACAAAGCTTTTTAAACCCTACTTTTTAATGGCATTGGTTGAGTTATTTCTCTAAAATTACATGATTGTATTTTTGAATCTTTTAAATAAACTTAATGCTAATGATGGATAGAAATTATCACAATATCAATATCATTTCTATCATTTATATTATTATAAAAAAATAAGAATAATTTCATATTATATAAAACTAATGAGGCTTCATTTGGGATTAGCTTTATTGTTGCTTTGCTTTCAGATCTCAATTACAGTTTTTGTTTGATCTTTGCTTTTTTGTTGTTTTTTAAATTTTTTTGAACTAGGAAGTTGCTTTCTATAGTAGCTTTAAAAAAAGTCACTTTCTCTGTAACAGCTTTATAATCACCTTTATAAAAAGCTGTATCATCTTTATAATCACCTCTATCATCCCAAACAGACCCTAATATTTTGTTTGAAATAGCTTTCTAACTACTTTTATGGCAAGAAAAAATAGTTAGTAAAAAATAATATGTATTTGAAAGACTTTTTTCACCATTATTTATAAGGCTTTATTTGGGACGGCTTTTTTAACTGTTTTTTAAAGCAGCTTTCTAGTGAAAAATTTTTAGTATTTATACTAGAAAACTACTTTAAGAAGCAGTAAGAAAGTCATCCCAAACAAAGCCTAACTTTTGCCCTTAAAATTTTGTTTTTAAAGAAGTATTGTTGAAACTGTGGTTGAGAAAAGAGCTTTTAAAAGCTACAATATAAAAGCTTAAACTACCCCAAACAAAAAACCTAAAAGGGGTCCCCTTTATCTAATTTCACCATTAACCTTAAGTTCTTATTCAATTTAATCGATAGCTTATAAAGTATAAAAAATAAATAATATTTTTGTCAAATTCAAAATTAATATAAGTAACTTTTTTAAGAGAAAACAACATGATTTGATAGTAACCTACTAATGATGACAAATTAAATTATAAATTTGTTGGGGTTGAAAAAACCAATGCACAATTTGATTCGAATAAAAGCAAGAAGATCTAATTTTACTTTAGAAAAACAAAAGATTGAACTGTCATATAAAATTCTTATAGAAGTGATAGAATGCTCAATTATTGGACAAGAAGGAAAGTTCTAAAAAGGCCAAATTATTAGAACGGTTGGATAGGGATGCCCAATTTGTCCCATATAGTTTTGTACTAATTGGGGTCCATGGAAAGATTGCAACAATATCTTGAACTTCTTTCACAAATTTTCAATAGAATTAAAAGAAGATAACATAGTATTTTTAAAAATATAAGATAAGCAAATTTTATCTAAAAGAATAATAACTTTTATTGTTGTTTTTTTAGCTCAAATGAATTGACTTATATCTTTTATATAAATATTTTGTAAATTTACAATGATTTGCTCATTCATTCTATGTATGCAAAGTCATTTATGCGTGTGCACAAATCTTTGCAATAAACATGTAATTCTACAACTGTGTGAATGCCACTTGCTCATACCTATGCAATTAATTTGATTGGACCGGGAATCCAACTATTTTCATCACTGTCACCATCTCTGCGCATGCTCCACTTCATTTGCACTCTTGATTTGCACGTGATTGAATAGTCATATTCATGATAAATCTCCGTACAAACACTCAAGATTGATATGCACTTGACACATATGACTCACTGCAACCATGAACAACACCTCTCTAGACATACAGCATTTTGCATAATTGTGTGTCATATGAGTTTATTAATTTGGCTCTACGCATTCCTATTCAACATGCTATTGACTGAAAATGATGTTTGCATGAGCATCAATTGCAAGCACCCAACCACTTGCTCAAGTCACCACAAGCACACATAATTACAAACATACATTATTGCAAGTACGAGTCCGTTGCATGCATAAATCACTAAAAACATAAGTTATTATATCAATAAGCCATCATAAGCACACGTTATAATATTTTATCTTATTTTTCATATGACTACCAAAGGGTGTTAAGGAACTAAACCAATGTGTATTCATAATCATGAACTTAGCAGCATAACAAACCTCAATCACTACAAGAATGTAGTGCCTTGTTGGATTGATGCATAGACACTCACTAATTTGTTCTTCAACTTGTCACAATATAATACCCTATTCCTAAGTTGAATTATAAACCTCCATGCATTTCATTATACTCCACCCTAATCAAAGGTTTAGTTTTAACCATGCTCCATTATACTCCATCTTAACTTATCTCCACATTATTATGAGAATAATGATCATATCCACTGTATGAATAACAACATTGACATTGATGTCATTGTCCATAGCTATGAGCTTTCCTTCCTTCAATTCCTTTGGCATCCCTTGACTAAGTTTTCTTTGAAAAAGCTGAGAGTTAATGACTAATTTTAAAAAATATAGGATTCTAAAAATTAGCGCCACTTTTATTTTAATTGTTTATACTTATAGAATTTGAAATGAGTGAAAAAAAATATAATACCAACTATATGGGGAGCTTAATTCATAACTTTTTAGATTGCACTCATGTAAAAAAGGATTCCTCGTCTTGTTTCATCTCATTTTAATCTTTTATCCATCTAGCTTCATCCAATGGGCAAGGCAGACCTTTCATGTGTAAGTATAATTTTATCCTCCACACTACATCATCAACATAAGCTATTAAGTCAAACAATATAAAAACCATATTTATATGATGTTTTCTCCTTTCCTCTTTATTCATTTCTTCTTATAGAGTTGACATTATAGAGCTATTTGGCTCCATTCTTAAGAATTAATCATGGATTCTCTTTCTACAATAAATCCTCTTATGTAAGTCAAGAAGTATCTTAAGTTGAAGGCCAACCATATAGCACCACCTGAGTGGTGAACCAACTTATATCATTCAAAATATGAAGTGTAGCCACACACAACTTTAGCCACCACCAACTAGTTTATACCTTTAGAATTAAAGCACCGATAAGCATCTTATAAAGAGTCTCTATAATTAGAGAGCACTTTATCACTTTCTATGTACATGCCTCTATCCTTAGGTGTCTCTTAGAACCAGTGTAAGTAGGAAGCTACCCATTAGACAACTATCTACAACTATTCTTGTCCATTGTATAACACTATGTACATTTAATGTCATGCCTCAAGATCTAAATTAAAATAATTATCTATTTTATCTTTTAAATTATCAATCAGAGCTTATATAAATCATTAATATATCCAACACAAGTAAATTTATATATCATATACATCAAAATATAAAACTATATTCATTTCTTACAATCATATTTACAATAGCCAAGATATTATTACATTTAATAATCCATCTCAAGCTCCCCATTACAAAAAAGAATAAGCAAAATATAAAACTAACAAAAGGAAAAACCTAATGATCTCAATCAACCTCACTCTACAGAGTCCTGACCTCTTTCTTAACTTAAAATCAATAAAATCACATAATGAGCTTACAAAGCCCGATAAAAATCCAAAACTCACCAAAGCTTTCAATGAAAGTCAAGAATCAATATACTTGCTCTTCTTAATCAATATTATCAATAACTTTCGATATCATCAATAATTAGTTATCAATAGTACAAATTAATATGACCATTAATAAAAATTAGGAATCATTATGTTGAAATCCATAAATCAACAACAGGCGTGTGAACTTAAATGGATCAATAATCAATAAATCAAGATTGTATGAAATATCACATCAGTACTATAATCATTCAATATTATCAATCTATTAATGAGATGAATCAGGAATGTATAGTAATCATATCAGTATGATATATATATCAGTAGTACTTATATCTGCCTATAAAACCATGAAACTGCATACACATAAACATGAATAAGAATATACATAAGAAATGCATGAATCAGTTATATGCCATCGATATCATATAGTTTATTAAGATAGGTCATCCAACTTTAATGTGATATTTTCAACATCTTTAACCCTAACTATTTCACAATTGGTCATCAGTCATATCCATCATACTTATCATTTATTTAGTAAATCAATTATCATTATAGGTAACTTTCAATAATCTATAAAGAATTCTCACTCTTTACCCATCGGCATAATTCAATTATCATTTACAAGCTATAATCAGTATCACATCATAAAATATTTTATTTTAAGGAAAGCTTATCAGCCCATCCTCCTATGTGTGGTATTATATTTTAAGAGCTAGCCCGTGCTAATTATAGTATTAACAACTAGCCTCTCTTGCTCACATGTAAATGTCCCCTTTATATTGAATTAATGATACTATACTTTCTTTAATGTATGAAATATAATATGAAATAAAAGCATCTATAAAATATAGAAAAAATTTATATACCAATAACTTTATAAAATTATAACATTCATTTTCACAAATTAAATTCAATAATATTACAATCAAAATGTCCATACCAATAGTATGTCATATATAAAAAGTTACACGATAAAAGTGTTGTGATAAATTAGGAGAAAATATATATTTATCTTTTTGGGGGGGAAATTAAATTATTAGATATAAAATCATTGAAAATAAAAGTAGGTTTTAGGTTACTTACTACGATTAGAAGACTTTTTCCCAACTAAGGCAATGGATGAAAATAACCAAAACCTGGTTTTCTCTCTCTTCTCTTCCTCTACCTTTCCCTCTTTTCTTTCATGGCAAGCCACACGAATGGGGAGGAGGAAATTGCATAGTGCTTTAGGTTTAGGGTTCATATATATATATAAATACTATTCTCTTTGACTTCCACAGGCTCCTCTTTCATCAGTCTTGTTCACATACCCTTCATTATATCCTCTAGATATGTTAGTCCTCTATCTATAGCTCTGTCTAGATAGCTCCCCTCTAAATCCATATCATGCTCCATGTCATTGTAGATGAAAATCAATCATTCGGTGTCCTCGTTGTTCATATCTAAAACACAGTATCATCATCATAAAATATTGTACAGTATGTCTCTTACCACATCGAGCACACTCCAATACACTTTCCATAATCATCTCAGATCCTTTCATGATGTCTAAAGTTTACTTCTCTTTTTACTGCTATCTCTCTTGGTTAAATCATCTCTCATTCTCTTTCTATTCGTATGTTATTTAAATAATGGTAGAGCTAATCATTTTTCACTAGTCATGCTCTCTCAACCAATTCTAAAAACTCCTAAATTCTTAATGGTACTAGTGGATGTCTTAGTTTATCTTGCAGTCCCCTAAAAATTTGTAGCATTTTTCTACCGTTATACTAATCAACTATAGAATGTACCTTATTAGTGCAATAAATTCAACTTCGTATTGCATCACAATCTTTTTTCCTGCTCCAATCTCATAAAAACCTCCTTCATTTGATGTCGAACTGATGGAGGCACACACCAGTCTCTAAAAATAATAATGAACTATACCAAGGTAATTTTTTTTTATAACTTCTGTCGTTGCTGGCCTATCCACAATCTCTCAAATTCTCCTTCAAATAAAAATACTGTTAGGGGCACTTTCTTGTTCTCTTGGCATTACATACTATCAAATATTTTCTCTATACATAATAACCTATCTTCTACTATCTAAGATTTTATAATTCACTTAAATAATAATGGCTTCAATTTATGAAACATATATATATGTCTATTCTCTTCTGATTCGTTATATCTAGTATGCTTTCTTTGTGCATCACTCATTACCTATGCAAGCATAACGACAAGTTGCATCAAGCTGTTAGATTTTATTGGAGCTTCTATTGCATTCTATCCATTATGTATTTCCTGATCAGTAGGGTTCATCGGTCAACTGATGTAATTCTCTTTTCTAATCATTTAACATACAACACAACTCAATATACATGCAATTGCAGATAACCAATCAAATATAAGGATGAAAATTTATACTGTCCAACTTCTATCTAACTTATAATCAATCCTATGACTCTAGTTATAATTCAATTCTTTCAATAACTACTCTGATACGAAGATCTTCATGCTCTAATATCTAAATTAGAATAATGATCTTCTCTAACTTTTAAATTATCAACTAGAGATTCTATGAATTATCAATATAAATTAATATATTCAATGAAAGCAAATCTATATATCATATACATTAAAATATAAAAATATATTCATTCCTCAAAATTATATTTACAATAGTCAAGAGGTCATTACATTCAATAATCTACTCAAGCTCCTAGCTACAAAAAAGAATAAACAAAATACAAAACTAACAAAAGAAGAAACTTGAAGATCTCTGTTAACCTTACTCCATATAATCCTGACCTCTTCCCTAACATAAAATTAATAAAATCACATAATAATCTTACAAATTTCAACATAAATCTAAAACTCACCAAAACTTTAAATGCAAGATTAAAGAATTAATATGCATGCTCATGTCAATCAATAGAATCAATAAATTTCAATATTATCAATAATCAGTTATCAATAATACAAATCAATATGACCAGTAATGAAAAACTGGAATTAATCATTATGTTGAAATTCATAAATCAATAATAAGTGTGGGAACATAAATGCATCAATAACCAATAAATTAAGATTGTAGGGAGTAATAAATCAGTACTGTAATTGTTCAATATTATCAATCTATTAGTATGATGAATCAGAAACGTATAGGATTCATATCAGCATTTTATGTATTAGTAGTGCTCACATATGCCTGGTATAGCCATTTATATAATCTATAAAATCATGAAACTGTATATGCATGAATCATTTATATGCTATCAATATCATATATAGGGGTGTCAATCTTTGACACGACCCGAAAATCCGACCCGAACCCGACCCGAAAAAGCCGGGTTCAGGTCAACCTGTTTGTTAAACGGGTTGGGTTTGGGTTCGGATTTCTGACCCGTTTGAAAAATGGGTCGGGTCTGGGTTGACCCGACAACCCACGGCTCGACCCGTTTAACCTGGATCCCGCTAGAACTAACCCGGTTTCGGCCAAATCTCGTGACTCGCGAGCCAAGACTTCGCCCAATCGCCCACACTCGCGGATCCCGGTCCCGCACTCCCGCGAATGACTCCGCCCGCACTGGCAGAGTAGCAGGCGTGGACCCGCTGGCTTCGCCAGCACTCACGGATCACGGTCCCGCACTCGCAGAGTCGCGGACGCGAACCCGTTGGCTTCGCCCGTGCTCGCGAACGACTTCGCCCAATCGCCCGCACTCGAGGACTCCGCCCAGGCGCGGAGGCGCCAGCACTCCCGATCCCGCCCGCGCTCGGCACTCGCGACTCGGACTGACGGACTCCACCCTCGCTGCTTCAGCGGTTCAGCCACTAAATCCGGGTCGGGTCTGGTCAACCCGACAACCCGCGCGGGTTGGGTCCGGGTTGAAATGTCCGACCCGTTGTAAAAACAGGTCGGGTTCGGGTTGACCCGTTTAGATCCGGGTCAACTTGGGTTCGACCCGAACCCGACCCGTCGACCCGAATTAACACCCCTAATCATATAGTTTAGCAAAACAAGTCATCCAACTTTAATGTGGTGTTTTCATTATTTTTAACTCCAACTATTTCCTATTTGTTCATCGGTTATATCCATCATACTTATCATTTATTTAGTAAATCAATTATCATTATAGGTATATTTCAATAATCTATGAAGAGTCTTCACTCTTTATTTGTCGACATAATTCAGTTATCAGTTATACCCAGGTCACACCACAAATCTTTTATTTTTAAGGAAAGTTTGTTGGTATTATATTTTAAGAGACAACCCATATTAATTATAGTTTTAACAACCAACCTCCCTTGCTCACATGTAAATGTCACCTTTATCTTGAATAAATAGTATAAGTATTTTTTTAATGTATGAAATACAACATGAAATACAAAAATCTATAAAATATAAAAAAAATTCTGTATATTAGCTAATAACTTCAGAAAATCATAACTTTTATTTTACCTAATGAAATTCAATAATATTACAGTCAAAATATCTATATGAGTCATATATGTCATATACAAAAAGTTACACGATAAAAGTACGTCGAATCAAGAGAAAATGTATTTTGATTTTATATTTTTCATTTAAAAATAATTTTTATAATTATCAAATTGTTACATTTAATTTCTAATCACATACACCTAAAATCATCATTTTTTTTTAATCTTCTATGCATGTCCATACCCAATTATGCATGTCTCCTTGGCTTGATTGGGTCATCAAATCTAACTTTTCCCACTAATGAAACTACCTATGCATATGCACCGCACATGTGCACCCTCAATTACATGGGATTAATCACTTTTTCACTAAGGCACATATTTCTACTCTACAAGCACTCGCCATCTGTGCGTGCATGCGCTTGACTGTACCCACAAGTAATACCTCTCAACACATGCATCGACCGATGTGCAAGTGTCTTATTTATTTATGAATTTATCACACCCCCATTCGTGTGTTGATAATGTTTGCATATGCCCATCTCTCGTAAGATTCTTGACACCCACACAATTCACTGCAAGTAGGGGTGCAACCCAGTCAAGCCGACTCGTGAGCCAGCTCGGGCTCGATGAGTCGAGCTATCGAGCTTGCGATTCTAGCTCAAACAGGATTTTGAGCTTGACGGGCTTATCGAGCTCGAGTTCGAACAGCCCTCCGCTCGACTCGATTACTCATCGAGTGGCTCACGGAATTGAACGTTGGGATCGTAGTTGGACGCGGAGGCGGAACTAAACGTCAGGATCACACGCGGGGGAAAGCGGGATCAGTCCGATCGGAGCTCGTGCTGGTAGGAAAATGAAACCGCGGGCAGGACAGAAGTCGGGAAGGCGGGCGGGAAAAAGAAACTATGTGCGAGAAACGAAAGCTCGAATGCTGGATCAACACTCGGACTTGGCGAGCTCGTTTTCCCTGGTGAGTCGAGCTCGAGCTCAACATGAGTGGAGCTCGGTATTTGGCTCGCGAGTCGAGCTCAAACAAGGCCGGATTTGAGCTCAACTCAACTCATTTGCACCCTAAATAACAAGCACAAAAAAAATATCGTCGCTATAAATACAAACACACCCAAATCTTAAAGTGCATAATAAAGTTACCAAATTTTATTCTCAGTAATGTAATAAATTCTTACTGATCTTGTCTTACCACTCATAAATACATGAATTTACTAGTTTATTTTAATATCTTAGTGTTAGTTTTAGAAATATGCACAAAAAAAAAAAAAAAAAGACAATGAATTTATCACCATAGAAGTGTGGAAAATGCTCAATAATTTTGACAAGGATGAAATTTATACTAAAAAAATTATATTCCTGGAATGGTTGGATAAGGATACTTACCTAATTGGTTTCATTAGATAATGTGGATGTCATTGTTCCCTCAATGAGCGAAGGTAGGGATGTATTAATTGGGGTCCATAGGAAGATTAAATAACCCTGTTGCCTTTCTGATTCTGTCCCATGTGAACTGAGGATGTTATCTTTATTATCATTAAGAAAAATAATCTAATATTTCACTTATGAGTAACTATATTAATATGTTTCTTTTTTATTTTTATATATTGATGGTCATTTTCATCTTCTCCACACTTAAAGAAATTTTTATAATTTCTTTTTTTTTTATGTAATTATGTATTTGCACTGATGGAGTAATATAAAATTGTGTAAATCTTTCTTTATTTTTTAGTACTGTCAAATTATTTTTATTTGAAAGCTGATGAGAAGCTTACACATTTTGATTTTTATATCTCGCTTGTCATTATAAATATGAAGGATAATAAACTCGACTGAGCTTTCAGGATGGCAATACGCTATACGCTTAATTTTGTAGCTGCAGAAATTAATTCTTTTTCTAAAATAAATGGCACCTTAATTTTAAAAATATATATTTTTAATATTATTTAATTTGCTCCATTAAAATCTAAACCCTTCTACGGCACGTCTATGTGTCAATTTAAAATATGCTGTTAAATTGAGTTTTCTTTAGTGATTTTAATTATGGTGTCAATGCATAATATGAATTGACAATCCGACTCAAATTTGATTTGGGTTGACCCAATTAATGTTCGGGTCAGGTTCAGGTTGAAAATCTTGACTAGATCCATTTAGGTCGAGTTCGGGTTGATCAAACCCAAAATTGACTCGATTATCATTTATGTTTGAGTTAAACGGATTAAGTCCATATTAAACGGGTCATTTCGGGTTAAACATAGTCTAAACAATTATAGGAGCGATGTGATAAATATGTCAGATGGGTCAAGTTCGAATTGGTTGAGTTAGGGTCAACTCAAATTCGGGGAAATTTTTTTTGACACGTGATAAATGGGTCAAGCTCAAATCAAGCTGATTCAAGTCAATCGTCCTCATCATGAACTCTTAAAATCAAGTCATTTTAAAAGCACAAATGGGCTAATCAAATCCACTCAATCCATGGCCTTATCGAAATTAGCCTTCTTGACTTCTCAAAGCCCAAATAAATTTAAAACCTTCAACCCATATAAGTCAAGTGAAAATCATGGATTGTCATGAAAATCCCAAATGGGAGAAATCATATGTAAGCCACTTTCACAAAATAAAAAATCTCATGAGCCATCATTCTAAAAGCTCCAAATACCCAAGAGCTAGCCAAATATCACATATTCTCAACTCATTTGAATTGGAAGTAGCAGTCTAAAATTCAATAAATATTTTACAAAATTCTAAAAATTATGAACTTCAGTGAATTAAGGTCAACTTTGGATACTTTTTTTATTGCTTTACTTTGCAGATCGCAACCACAATTCTATTTGATCATTATTTTTGCGACGCTTTTAAGTCGGGGCAGAACTAGCAACTCTTTTGAGGGTGGGCAAAATAGAATTGTAAAATGCGTAATCTTATTGAAATGGAAAATGAATTTCATTTCTTAGAATCTGGACAACTGCATTTATTGAAAGTGAGCAAAATAATTAAAATGCTTATTTTTCTAAAAAATTTTTTTTTCTTGGTGGACAATTGCTTAATTTTCTAAGAAGAAGAAAGATTTTGGGGTAGGGCCGGTAGGCAATTATCCACCTGAGCTTTTTTTGATTTCACCCCTGCTTTCAAGCAATTTTTGTGCTAGGAAGCTGCTCTTTATAGCAGCTTATAAAAAAGTTACTTTTCCACAATGACTTTATAATTATTTTTAAAAAAAATTACAGTATTAATATTTTTCTATAATCTTGATGTTCACGCTAATAAGCCCAATATTTGAACCTGAATACTTACTTGCTCATTATCTCTAAAGTATATACACATCCGATCTTCGTTTAAAATGTTATTAAAAAAATATGACACCAACCCATCATTTTCTCATATATTGTACTCCCCTTATACTTAAGATATCATTTAAATTTGTGTGTCATTAGCAATCTTAGCATTATTTTAAAGGTTAGTAGAAAATATAGTCAACTTGAAAAAAAAAAAAATTTCAGTTATATTTAATGAAGAAAAATTCGAAGGTGTTGATTGTAAATCATTATAAACGAATTTCTTTTAGTACAGTTAAGCTTCCAATATCTATTCAAAATTAATTTTACTTTATTATTATGTTGATTAATGACCTTTTTGGTTGGGTGAGGGGGAGTAGGGGTGTCAAAATTAGATTTCGGGTCGGGTTCAGGACGAATTCAGAATTGACTCAGTTCAAACAGGTTGACCCTAACCCGACCCGCTATGTAAATAGGTCGAAAGTTCAGATCCGGACTCAGCTCGTCGGATTACCAGGTTGACTTGACCCGACACGATTTTGTAAACACGGGACACCTTATGCACGGACGTGTGAGACGACATGGCTCGCGTCGACGGCGGTAGGCGAGGCCAGTGCGGGCTGAGATGAGCCAGTGCAGGGTCGACATCGACCAATCGTGCGAACTGGCTCGTGGCGGTGGATGGGACTGGCGCCTAGCAGTAGCCGGGTTGAAGACGGACCGATGGAGGACCTGGGTCGCGCGGGTGCGACTCGACTAGTCATGCGATGGCTGCGACTTGACTAGCGCGGACGGCGGATGCGACCAGACGATGTCACGGACTCACGCACAAGACGCGATAGCCAATTTCCCGGGTCAACCCGATTTGATTTCGAGTTTCCGGATCAACCCGACCCGGTTTTGCAAATGAGTCAAAAACTCGAACCCGACCCGTTTCTCAAATGGGGTCACCCTAATCCAAAATTTTCGGAGGTCAGGTTCGGGTCGGGTCAAATATTGACACCCCTAAGAGGAAGTAATGCTTGCAAAATTTTTATCTCTTTCATTGTTCGTTGTTATGGAGACCTCAATGTATTAAATGGAGAGGAGTTTGATATTTAAGTTTAAAAATATGATATGTTTAAGAAAACTATAGTATTTTATAAAGTTGATTGTGAAGTTACAGTGACAAAAATAATTTAACTATTTTATTTATAAAAACAATTTTGTATCATAAAATTTTTAAAAAAAATTGTAAGAAAATAGCAGGCGTGGTTACTCTCCGAAAAGAAAAGCTGAGAGAAAGCTGTCCAAAAAGATCATAATCATTAATACATGATTTCTTTTTTCATTTAAAATATTATTTTATTATTTATATGTATTTAATTTATAATTAGAAATCAAATTATTTTAATGTAAAGTACATAGAAATGAATTAAAAAATTATTAGATTTATTTTAAAATTAGAGATACAAATAAAATATTTATATTAGATTAAATTTAAAATAAATTCATTAATTTTTAAATATATGTTAATACAATATTTATTAAAATATTTGACATAATTTTTATATATATTTTTAATATATGGCAAATACATATCTTTAATTCTAATATATATATATATATATATATATATATATATATATAATGCAATTAATAATTATAATTATTTATAATGATAAATTTAATAATTTTTTGTTTTTAACAATGATAATATAATATTAAATAAAATTTAATCAATTTTTTTATTTAGTGATATAGAGTTTATTTGTTTTGTTATTTAATTTATTGAATAAAATTAATCAACCTTTTTTAATTATTAATTTTTGTTGATAAGCTATAATTCAACTATAAATAGAGAGATATATAGTCAAATTATAAGTTTATTAATAAAAGAGCGTTAATACGAATGGTATTGTGTTAGAATATTCATGACACTATATTGTTAAGCTTTTCATTGAATAATAATATAAACATGAGCACTCTTAATTATTAATTTACATGAATATTCTTTAGTGTTTCAATTGTCAACTTTTTCCTTTAAAAAATTTATTTATTTTATAAGCATCATATAAATTTTGTATCAATGAAGGTATGATCATTTTTATTTTTCGTATATGATTATATATGTTGGGCCCTCAGCTAATATTATAAGGGGTGAACTTTTGTATATATATATATATATATATATATATATAGGGGTGTCAATATTTGACATGACATGAAAATCCGACCAGAACCGAAAATTTCGGGTTGGACCCGACTCGTTTCCAAAACGGGTCGGGTTCGGGTTTTGGGATTTGACCCGTTTGAAAAATAGGTCGGGTTCGGGTTGATCCGATGGGTTGCTGGGTCAACCCGGAAACCCGTTTGAAATGACTGCTCGGCTGCCCGGAGACCTGCCCAAGCCTGCTTGCCCCCTGTCCGTGGAGCTGCCCGTGCGCCCGCCCGAGGCTGCCGCTCGGCTGCCCGTGCGTGTTTGTGCCCGCGCACTCGGGTCAGTGCCGGCGTCCGAGCCCGCCTTCCCGTGTCGGGTTGGGTCAACCCGACAACCCGTCGGGTCCGGTCCAGATTCGGATTTCCAACTCGTTTTCCTACCCGAGTCGGGTTAGGGTCGACCCGTTTGAATGCGGGTCAGTTCCGAGTCAACCCGAACCTGACCCGTGACCCGAAATTGACACCCCTATATATATATATATATATATATATATATATATATATATATATATATATATATATATATATTCATTTTAGTAAATTTTATTTATTGTCATAGTTTATCATTTTCATTTTTATTTATCTATCAATTTTAATATGATATAGTCATATTTATTATGTACTATATTGTAACATTTTACTTGCCGAGTTGGGATCGTATAGATCGCTACCTATTCTTTTTTCTTTCATGCTAAATACCACTACACAAATTAATTAACCCACATTGAAATCATAACTCCCTTTTTTTTCCAAACATGAAATTTACTTAGCCAATCTTCTCCTCTTTGCTTTCTGATGTAAGTAAAATCAATTCAACCTAGGCTCTATCTCTAATTCCAGTGATTAAATCACACAAACCTCTTTGCTCTATCAGTTTCAATTTTACCAATTAGTTCAACTTCCTTTTCCTATCCTCCCTTGATTTCCATCGCATAGAACCAAGGAGGTCACCCCCTCTTCTTCCAAGTTTTTGATCGAAACAACACGCTTCTTCTGCCTTCTCCGATCACACAACTCTCCTTCCATCTCTGAATGAACCAGAATGCACGAACCTTTCCTTCCTATCGAATAGAAATGCCTAGCTTAACAACCCTTTGACACAAGCACACTTTAAGTGCTCTCATTTTCATTCATCTTCAACATTCTCCTTTGTATGCAGTCGAGTAGCAACAAACCGTACAACTTTCGCACAGTTTTTAATGTTCAAAACAAACTACACAAACCACTCTCTCATACGCATAGCCTTCTTCTCACTCAACTCCTCTCTTCCTTGCATTTGACTTTGTTGAATCGAGTGAAGTCAAGTCAATTTTGTTCAAGTCACTTACGTCCGTTCAATTCACCACCTCCATTAGATTGAGCTCGGTCACGCTCGCTCGCACTCGACCATTTGACCTCACTGACATGCACGCTGCTCGCTGATCCCAACTTTCTAGGGTTTGACTGAACCAATTCAGCCTTGTGTAACATTAGGCTCATTGAGATTCACGTTTCGACTATAAGTTTCCTAAAATTAGAATTCATATGGTCGTAATGTCGGTTTTTAAAATTTCTAATTCAAATATTTATTTAAAGATTTGTATTTAATCAAATATATATTTTTTGATGCGGTATCAAGAATAGTGTTTATGATCCAAAATTTTTGCTCCACATGCTTTTGTGGTAAGTTTAATATGCTTCACTTGTTCTCCATTATGAATACTAAGTGAAAACATAAGTTTTTTGCCTATAAATTATACACTTCAGTATTTAACATTGTTTAACTCCTAACCAAACTTATTTTATTCCGATATGTTGTGATTATAGCTGAAGTCGGCTTGCGGCTTCATATTAAAAATTAGTATTAGGACACATAATATCAAGTTATAACTATAACAAAAGCAATGAATATGATTTATGAAAAAAAAAAATCATAATTGTTCTATTCCTTCATGTTGGAATTATAACATAAAGGCCCAATTTTTTAAAGGAGGATATTACTAATTGAATTTAGGTATAGGAGCTGAGTTAGACCTTAATTTAAAAAGGAGGAGAATCAAAATTTCATTTTACGGGTTTTAAGAAATCGAAAATGAAATCACGATTTATGGAACAGTGAATTTTTTATGGTTTCTTAGAAACCGGAAAATAATTTTTTGGTTTCTTAAGAAATCATAAATCGTAAAAAATAGTGTAAATCCGCTCCTCTAATTATCCTCTGACTTCACACTAAAAAATTTTAAAAATAGTGTAAGTAAAGCATTCATGCTTATCCCCTTGCTCAGGAGTTATTGTATTAGTAAATTACTTATAACAATAAAAAATATGACATTGGAGAATGATCCATGAACATGATAAAGCAAAGGACCCAACAACCTTATGCTTTAATTTAGTTTTATAAGAAATCTGAAGATACTTCTACGATTTTTTAAGAAACTACAAAATCATTTTCTTTTCCAGTTTCTTAAGAAACCGAAAAAATAATTTTTCAGTTTCTTACAAAATCAAAAAGAAAAAAATCACGGTTTCAGTAGTCGTGATTTCATTTTCCAATTTCTTAAAACTTGTAAAATGGAATTCCTGTTCGGCTCTTTTTTAAATTAAGTTCTAAGTCAACTCCTACACCTAAATTCAATTAGTAATATGCTCCTTTTAAGAATTTGGCCTAACATAAATCTTCTTATTTGTTTTATGTTGGATTATTATTGATGTTTTGTTTTATTATCTCTATTTTCCTTGATGTGGCTAATACCTTCTCTTTTTTAATATAATGAATAATAGAGTTTATTTGGTGGTATTATAAGATCTTGGACAACTTGATTCTACAACCTTTTTTCAATAGTGGATGCCAAAAAAGAAAGGAACAAAAGGATTCCAAAGTTCTGGTTTATTATAAACTATAGAGTTTTTTGATATGATCCTATTATTTTTGAAAGCACAAATAAACTAAATTTTGTATTTATATGCATGCACATAAAATAAAAATTTAGCTAAATAAACATTTTTTTTTAACTTTCTATTTTGGTCTTGTTGTGCTATTTTGATAGACTAATTGAACAAAGAAGCAATTGAACATAATTAAACCCCTAAGTATCTCTTCTTACAAATGAACATATTCATTATATCATTGAATTTGAGGAGACATGCAAGCCTTCTCAATGGATGATTTAATCAATATTGATTATTGATATGCTTTCCCTCTCATCTCCTCTTAAGTAATGGAACACCACCTACAACTATACCACTAAGCCTAGTTAACAAGGGGTTTTCAAGTGATTTCAAAATAATTTTTTTCTTATTATGTGAAGAGAGTATCTTCTTTTGTATGAATTAAGGATTCATATAAATTATATCATTATTTTTGCCCTTAGTGATTATTTTTCCTTTTTTTATATCATTATTACTATTAAATTGAATAGTAACTTTCTTAGTTTTTTACTCTAACGTTAGTATTAATATTTTGGTATTTTCATTGAGAAATAACAAAAATAAAGAGAGAAACAAATATAACGGTAGCTTACATCAATAGGAAGGTTGTGAACTAGAAAAATCATCATGAGAAGATCAACTTCAAAAAAAAAAATCCTTAGCAAGAGGCCGATCCTTGATAGGAGTTTGATCCTCAGGATGAGGCTGAGGATATGGAGGAGAAAGAGATTGAGGCAAATGTCATGTAATTCAACTAGAACTTTGATCAATTGCACTAGCAAATTATGGCTATGTGCAATACATTGCTTGATATTAGGGGCAATAATTCTCTTGCTTCACCTAAAAAACCAAGCCCTTGCTAAACCTCTTGATAGTAGGATGTGATGAGCTCAATAAAATACTTAAGTCAACTTTAGCTCTAAGTAATCAAATGATTACCTACAAAATTTGGAGTACCCCTATAACAAATAAGTATATTATTAAGTTTCGAGTTTCGACCATGCTAAATCTTAATGCAGTCAAGAACGATCTCCAATTAGATACCTTTTTCCTAATTCCTTTAAATGGAGCAACATTTTGATGGTTTTTGGAACTGCCATATGGTGCTACTAAGATTTTCATTGACTTCACGAACCAAATATCAATAAATATTTCAAGTTTGTACAAGACTATGAAGTGTAGCCAAACTTTATTTTACCTAAAATAATTTCAAGACACAACAGTAAGAGTTAGTGATTCAATTCAGCAAAGTGAATATTAATGTGTGAGAAAAAACTAAAAGAGTTATAAAGATTACTTCATTAGAAGTTCTAAATGATGAGGGATTCGAACTTGCTATAAATAGGAATCCCCTAAAAATAATAAATGCTTATTGGAGAAGGCAGTAAAGTTCATGAAAGTTAGTGAACTAATGAAGATGTCCAAGCAACCTACAACTTCTAAAAAATTAGTCGTGGCAAATCAGAATTTTTTTTATTATTCTCATTTAAGATATATTTAAGATTAACCCATTGTTAGTTGTATCTTTACTTCAAATAACAACAAATTATTCTTAATAAAAATTGTCCTTAAATTAATCAATTTTCATGGTTTTAACTAAAATTCTCAATCCTAAATACTTCAAGTAATCAAAGAAGATATAATCAATCTCGTGTCAGAGGAAGGCTATAAAATATTATATTTACCATAATGATCATGGCCATGACTTTGAAGGATATACATATTTAAGAAAATGGGTAAAAAAAACTCTTAAAGAGGGTAAATCTTTAGAAATTCCATGCCTATTAGAAAGAGCTTATACAATAGCAAGTCGTACCAATCTAACCACCAATTATATGCGTAATTAAGGTGATTGCAAGGGCGATAAGTCTGGAACAACTAGATAGAATGATCTTCTTTTCTTCGACTACTAAAAAGTAAATTCTCCTCATGTCATCTCACCTACTCTCACTTCTACAGGCATTGGCTTACCATTTACTAGAAATCTATTTAATGTTGTTAAGATTATACATGTTGATACAAACTATTTTGAAATATGCTTAATTCTTATAGATTCATGAATTTTAGTAAATATAATCATCATAAACATTTTTGAAAAACTCATTGAATATATAAAAAAAATCAAATCCCCAGCCAATATTCTTATTAAGTTCTTGGAGAAGCATCATAACCCATAAAGAATTGCAACTTTACATGTATCTTGGGAGGATTATGAAGTGTTTATAGCTCAAATTATAGATTTTACTATTTTCTAATCACCTTTTTCTAACAATGATGATTTTTATAAACTACTTTTTTAATTATTTTCGATCTATCGTCAACTTACTATACTAAAATTCTTAACAATAATAAAAATAAAAAGTATAGGAAGTTTCAATGAAATCAAAGATTTATTACATAAACAATATAACAATTAACCATAGGATCCAAGCACTAATAGCCTACCAAATGAGATTAGCATTCACAATATTGGCCTACATCTTGAGGAACCTAAGCAAATGAGCTAGCTCATCAAACCAATAGTTGAGATTCTAATAGATGGAGTGATAAATTTTATTATAAGTTTATATTTAGTAATTTTGTTTTGTTTTGTTTTGTTTTTTGTTTTTTTGAAAAAGAAAATTTCATTAGATAAAGGAAAATTACATCGGAAGCCCTAAACAAAACACAACAGAGGGCATACAGTAAGCGTCAAACCAAACAACCTGAAGAATACTATGCAAAGAAAAAAACCCAACAGTAAAAGTAAATGGACTCAGGCCGCCACCTGGTTACCTGGCTTGGGCCATCCAAGTAGGAAAAAGAAGCAATCAAAACACAGAATCCACCAAGGTTGCAACCAAGCCATGGCCATCCGAGGGGCATACAGGGAAACTGCATCATCATAGTTCACCAAAACCAAGCCAAAACCAAAAGGAACATCATTTCTTTTTGGAATTACAAACTCTACATTTACCACTCCTTTTGATAAAATCCGGACGATCATTTTGAAGGTTGCTTAAAATCAAGTTATCCCGAGAAACCAAATAATCCTCATAGAAACCTTCACTATAAGCTAGGGAATTGTCCACATGTAACCAGTCACCCCGCAAGACCTCACCATCCCTCGATAGGTAAGTTTGCAGATCATCCTTAGAAACAAAGGTTATAGGCACATTCAAAAGCGGCTCATCAAAACTTTTAGACAAATGATCATCACCATCAGAAAGAGGCCAACAAGAAGCAGTAGTACCCAAACCATCAATGGCCACAAAAACAGGCCTAAAAACACCCACAGGTGAGATAGCACCACTTACATCGACATCATCAACCTCAGCTCCACCCAAAACATTAGAGTCCGGAGAACCACCCCTATCATCAAGCTGTTGCACCAAACCCACAACAACAGGCAAATTACCCTCACCATCAAGACAGACCGAAGCAACAGCAATAGTCACATACACATTGTCACAGCTATCCCCCAAAGAACCCGGAGAATCACACGAACCAACAATCAAATTGACTAAGCATTGTTTCGGCTCAAGTTCCACAATAAGCTCCTCATTTAACACACCGAACAAACTAACTGGTAAAGCAACAGTCGACGGGATAGCATTAGGACAAACCCCATTAGCTGCCCCCTCTACAGGTAAAACCAGATTAACACTAGAAATTTCCAATTTATAATCACCCACAATGGAACCAACAACCACATCCGGGACCGGATGAACAACCCCTCCCCCCAATTGAAAACCATTCTCCTCAATATTCCCTAAAGTAGGTGTAGGGAGACTCAACTTAGGAGCAGTGGAAACAGCATTAACCAAAGAAGGATGAGAAGAATCACTAGAATGCCCTAAACATTTGCATTTGACACAAAAAAACGGTAAATCCTCTATAACAACTTGTTAAAAATACCCTAATTTCTCCGAACCGAGCCATATTTTATCCGAGTATTTCTTGGTAACATCGATTTCCATGAGAACCCGGGCAGCAGACGGCCGAGAGCCCACCGCAAGACACCCTACTATAATCAAGATCATTCTCCAACTTAATGAGCACATGTGATTGATACAACAAGGTAACAGAAAAATCACCATTCAACTTAAGATTGAGGAAAAATTTCCTAATCGAAGTAAGAATATGATGACGAGAAGGGAAAAATCCAACTAAAGAAAACTTAAAAGGTTCGGGAAGGGCAAAAAAACCTTCCTCCGAAACCAACAAAGCAAGAAAACTACGAAGAAGAAGATCCCGATAAAGCTTTTACGAACGAACGAGACATAGCCGAACCAGCCAAAAAACCAGGGTCGACATGCTGGTTGACAGCCATACTAGCAGAGGAGTCGGACGAGCATCTCCAAGCCCAAAGGCGACGGCACGAGCGGCTAGGGCAAAGCCGTAATGCACCTCAGAGACATATCGGGAGGATCTTTTTCTTAAAATGATTTAATGCAAGCCTTCCAGACTCAATTATTCTGCTTCCATTAAGTTTATATTTAGTAAATGATTTGCGATAAAAAAATAATTTGTTTACCTATTTCAATTCTATTTAATTATTTTTTAAATCCATAATAATATTGATATCAACATATATAATTCAATTTTAATGCTTGAGATTCTATTAATATCTTTTTATAATCCTCTTAAAAATAGAATACGAATAAACATATATGTTCATGATTATCAAAAGACTAAAAAAATTCTATATTATTTTAACAATTGAAAAAAATAAACCCTAATAAAAAATATATCCCTAACAAACATGATACATATGAGGTGACTATTTTTTTAATGAAAAACATTTAAAATATTTTAGTTCTCTTATCCCATTCTAAATTCTTATAACCCAACCCTTGAGTGTGTGTGGCTCTCCCTTCATCCCAACTCCTAAAATCCCAAACCCAATCCTGGTCTCAAGCCTGTGATCTCTTGTTCTTGAATAAGCGAGCACAAACCTAAAAATAAATAAAAATATCACTTTTTCGATCATAGCCCTCACAAAGCTTCCATCCAACATTTACCCTCCTCCTTCCGCCCAACCTTATCCCAATTTCCATGGATTCCGACTCCGCTGTTTCTCTTTCTTCTCCACCGCCATCTTCATCGCAAGCGTACAGCGGTGCGACCAACGAGGAGGCGCCGGAGCCGGAGGAGTATGAGACCGCCTCGAGCCCCGAAGTTGATGACTCGGACTCCGCCGCCGTAACGGGGAAAGCCCTTTTGCCCGGTGAAAACGGCGTGACGAGTTCTCCTGCGACGGAGCATCAAAAGGCTGCATCGGAGGATGAAGGTGAGGCCCATGACTCTAGCCAAAAAGGGGTTTTGGGGGAGAATTTTGATTCTGTGGAAGTTGGGGAGAAAAAGGTGGAGGATGAGGAGGAGGAGAATAAGCATGCTTCATTGCCGCAGAATCAGATTGGAAGCGATGATTCTGGTGGGGGTGAAATTGGAAAGAATGTCGAGAATGGAGTTGGTGAGAGCTTGGTTGAAAAAGATGAGAACTTGGGTGAGGAAATGGACATAGTTAACAACTTAGTTACGGAAGGATCCCAGGAGCCGGAGGGCAAGGAAGCGGGAGGAAATGAATCCAATGATACTGCAATGGAGCCCAAGACAAGCGAAACTACCGAATCTGATTCTGCCGCACCAATGAATCAAAGCGATATTGAGGAAGTGGTGCCAAAGGGTATTGAAACTGAATCTAATGTTGATACGACTGGCGAGGTTGGAACTAGTACTCAAGAAGGATTTGATGCGGTTGTAGAGGAAGAGAAGTCTGTGAACCCTGATGAGCTTTTACGTGCTGATTATGATGTTTTGGAGCATAACAATGTTGTTGCGACTGGTGATATTGGAGCTGATACTCAAGAAGGATTTGATGCTGTTGTAGAGGTAGAGGAGAAGTCTGTGAAACCTGATGAAATTTTACCTGCTGATGATGATGTTTTGGAGCATAACAATGTTGTTGCAGTAGAGCCAAAGGCTGCGGAAGTGGAAGCTAAACCAAATGCTGATGGAGCTGACACAGTTGAACCTTTTGTAGATGATGCTAATGCCAGTGAAAGCATTGAAGTTGTAGGTGAATCGGAAGGAGAGGTAAAGGCTGAAAATAAGTCTGTCAAGCAGGAGGAAATTGGTGCTAGTGATGCAGCGGGCTCTGAAAAAAATGTTGGAGCAGACAACCTCCAAAATGCTGAAGCTCCTGAATTGGATTCTATTGATTCATTAAATGATGAAGTTGCGGAAAAGGAAGAGGGTTTTGTAGAGAGCCCTGCAATAGTGGATTCTGAGTCTGTGATGAGTACTGCAGATAAGATTGATCAAGTGAATCATAGCGAGATTAGTGAAAGAACTGCTAATTTGAATCAAGAAGTTGCTGATGAGAAAGAGGTTATTGGTTTAGAGCATGGTTATAGCCTTGGTGAAGGTGAACAACTAACTGCAGATGAGGGTGCCTTGAATTCGGCTGTAGAGGAGGCCACTCTTCCTGTCAGTGCAAAAGAAGCTGTGGTGGGGGATGAGAATACTCAAGGAACTACTGCTGAAAATCTGCCTTCAAAGAGTACTGCTGATGATCTGAATCAATTGAATTCTAGTGAGATCAGTGAAAAAAGTACTTTGAGTCGAGAAATTGCTGATGGGAAGGTGGTGGTGGGTTCAGAACATTCCGCTATCCCTAATGAAGGTGAAGGTGCATCCAAGTTCAATGCAGATGATAATTTGAACTCGACTGACGACGTGATAACTCTCCCTGACAGTGCAAAAGAAACTGTGGTTGGGGATAAGAATATTCCTGAAACTACCATTGAAAGTCTGTCTCAAGTTTCTGAATTGGATCAGCAGGTGGAACCTGATGCTTGTGTGTCTCAAGTAGGTGCTGCTGAGGACGAGAAAGATGAGGAGGATGAAGATGAAGATGAAGTTAGCAGAATCTCTGATGTCCCGGCAAGGGTTGCTATCTTGGATAGTCCTGAGGCAGCAAAGCAGATTATAAGGGAAATGGAGAGGATTTCCTCCAGTTCTCATTCAGGTCTTCAGGGCTCTCGGGATCATTCAAGCAATGCAGATGGACAGATTGTTTCTGACTCCGATGAAGTGCTGGATTCTGATGAGGATGGTGAAGGGGGCGAGCTGTTTGATTCTGCTGCATTGGCTGCACTGCTCAAAGCTGCAACTGGTTCTTCTGATGGAACAGTTACTGTCACTTCTCAAGATGCTGCTAGAATTTTTTCAGTGGACCGTCCAGCTGGTTTGGGAACTGCTTCATCACTGAGGCCAGCGGTTCCTCGTTCGACTCGTCCCAGCCTGTTTGCTTCCTCAGAGCTTGCTGCAGTTTCAGATCCTTCTCATTCTATGGATGATGAGGAGAAGAAGCTGCATGAGAAGGTTGAGCAGATCAGGGTGAAATTCCTTCGCCTCGTTCATAGGTTGGGTCATTCTCCAGAAGATACAGTGGCTGCTCAGGTTCTGTATCGTCTGAGCCTTGCAGAAGGGATCAGGCAAGGCAGGCAAGTGAGCCGTGCTTTCAGTACCGAGAGTGCTAAAAAACAGGCCTTGCAACTTGAAGAGGAGGGGAAGGATGATTTGGACTTCTCATGCAACATTTTGGTCCTTGGCAAGACTGGTGTAGGCAAAAGTGCGACTATAAACTCAATTTTTGGTGAAGAGAGGTCTCATACCAATCCTTTTCAACTGGCAACAACTTCAGTGAGGGAGATTTCTGGTGTGGTCAATGGTGTTAAAATTCGTGTTATAGACACTCCTGGGCTCAAAGCTTCTATAATGGATCAAGCAACAAATAGAAAAATTCTATCATCCATAAAGAAGTTTACAAAGAAGTGCCCTCCAGATATTGTTCTCTATGTGGACCGAATGGATACACAGACTCGTGATTTCAATGATTTGCCTCTGTTAAGGTCTATCACTAATGTCCTCGGCTCATCAATCTGGTTCAATGCTATTGTTGCTCTCACACACGCTGCTTCTGCTCCTCCTGATGGGCCCAATGGTTCGCCCTTGGGCTATGAAATGTTCATAGATCAAAGATCTCATGTGGTTCAGCTATCCATTCGACAAGCAGCTGCGGACATGCGGCTCATGAATCCAGTAGCTCTTGTTGAGAACCATCCTTCTTGCAGGAGGAATAGGGAGGGTGAGAGGGTTCTTCCTAATGGACTGAGCTGGAGGCCTCAGTTGCTTCTTTTGTCCTACTCATCAAAGATATTATCTGAAGCCAATTCCCTTTTGAAGCTTCAAGACTCTTCTCCTGGAAAGCTCTTTGGTTTCCGCCTCCGCTCCCCTCCACTTCCCTTCCTGTTATCTTCTCTTCTGCAATCCAGAGCGCATCCAAAGCTTTCCGGTGATCAGGGTGGTGATAATGCTGATTCTGATATTGACCTGGATGACTTGACGGATGCAGAACAGGATGAAGAAGAAGATGAGTATGATCAGCTCCCACCATTTAAGCCTCTGAGAAAAGCTCAGATTGCCAAGCTCACCAAGGAGCAAAGGAATGCTTATTTTGATGAGTATGATTACCGTGTTAAGCTTATTCAGAAGAAACAATGGAAGGAAGAGCTTCGGCAATTGAAAGAGATCAAGAAGAAAGGAAAGGTAAATACAGATGAGTTTGCCAATGGTGATATGCCTGAAGATTATGACCAGGATGGTGGTCCTGCAGCCATGCAAGTCCCTTTACCAGATATGGTACTCCCACCATCATTTGACTGTGATAATCCTGCTTATCGCTACCGATTTCTGGAGCCAACATCTCAGCTTCTTACTCGACCTGTACTGGACACACATGGTTGGGACCATGATTGTGGTTACGATGGTGTCAGCATTGAAGAGAGTCTCGCTGTTGCTGGTCGGTTTCCTACATCTATGGCAGTTCAGATCACAAAAGATAAGAAGGAGTTCAACATCCACCTAGACTCCTCCATTGCAGCCAAACATGGAGAACATGGCTCTACGCTTGCTGGGTTTGACATCCAATCTATTGGGAAGCAGCTAGCTTACATATTCCGTGGTGAGACCAAATTTAAGAACTTGAAGAAGAACAAGACTGCAGCTGGAATATCTGTTACTTTCTTGGGGGAAACTGTAGCTACTGGATTGAAAGTTGAAGACAGAATATCAATCGGCAAGAGGCTTGGACTTGTGGCCAGCACTGGAGCAGTCCGTGCGCAGGGGGATGTTGCTTTTGGGGCTAACCTTGAGGCTCGCCTTAGGGATAAAGATTATCCTTTTGGTCAAGCTCTTTCTACTTTGGGGTTGTCTCTGATGAAATGGAGGAATGACTTGGCTCTGGGAGCAAATTTGCAGTCTCAGTTTCCAGTTGGTAGGAATTCAAAGATGGCTGTTCGAGTTGGGCTGAACAACAAGCTTACTGGGCAGATAACGGTTCGGACAAGCACCTCAGAACAGCTTCAGATTGCACTTGCGGCTATCATTCCGTTGGCTATCTCTATCTATAGGAGCATTTCGTCTAGTGAGTCATATTTGGATCACTAGATTTTGTTTTCTTTACAAGTAAGTAGATTGTGAGAGGATCGCAAATTTAGCATTTCTTGACGATGAGCATGGTTTACTTTTGATGTTTTTCTTGTATCTGGAATAATGATGCTTCGTTTATAAACTATTGTAGTCCACCAGTTATTTTGATGATTAACGTTTTATATTAGATGTTCAAGTTGAAAATTTAAAATCTCTTGGAATCTGCAGTATTGATTTCTGGAATATCTGTCTTTTCAGATTATGCTATTAACTTTCTGTGATGATGAGATAATGTTTGACGTTTGTGGATGTTCTGTGCTCCTTGTTTCTTATGGTTTAAACACAATTTCAATGTTGTTTCAGTTCTATTATCTGATTTGTAGCCTTTTTAATTATCCTTTCCTTCTGTTCATTCATGTAATTCTTGTTGTTTTTGGTCAACAGAAGTTTTTTCTATGAATGAAGGCTTGGCAAAGCCGTTCTTTGGATGCTCTTCGAGATTATTATGCTGCATGACAGCTTATTGCATGGTCATATATCTCATACCCATCATCAGCAGGCTTATCCAAACTATTTTGGGTCATCTGTTTTAATTATAATTCTCTATTCAAGTCTCAAGCTCAATTAGAGAGTTTGAGGCATGATGTTAGTATGAAAACCAGCCATTCTTAAACTTATGTAAAAATCCATGAAAACATGGTCATTTTGTCTAGTTTGATGAGATTGTATGGCAGAATTATTTATGTGCAGGAACAGTAATTAATTACTTGCATTTCAGGTGTTGACGGACTAGTATTATTGTATGTTATTCTGTCCATGCCTCTTTCTTGCAGTACATCTAAGTGTAGCATGTTTCCTCACCTTAAGACTAGTATAGTTGTTTTGAATTTTGATCTGTGTTATGTGCTAAGTCCATTTTGTCTCCTTAAGTGTTTTTAAGCACCCTTAAAAAAACAGTGTTTTTAAGCTTTGGTGAGGTGTATTGGTATTTCAATGCATGTTGGCAAGAGTGAGTTCCAAGAGCATGCATCGTTCTCATCCTTGTCATTGATACTAATAAGTTTTCTTTGATATCAATCAGTCTTTGAAGGCATTTTATCTGTGGTACTTCTATGTATTGCATATCATTCTCTATGTGTATTTGGTATATTGTACAGCACAATGAACCACTTGAGCTTGGCATTCCTATGAAACTAGTGTAGAATAATAGAAGAATTTTGTCGCTGTTTTCAAATTTAGCTAAAACCGGCTGCTTTTTTTAATATCTTTAACTCAATAGTGAGATGAACTCTGGAATAGAAACACTGTTTGCTTGACAATTATGTAGCTTAATTTCAATTTTAGGTGATATTGCCATATTTTTGCACTTAAGGTTTGCCTTTCTCGTCTCCTGATTCTTTTACATGTTTCCTTGATATTTCCTAAACAACAGCAAGTTCTTTTACAAATATCCTTGATCTTTCCTAACCACATCTTCAGCTGGCTCAAGTTTGTAGATAATTTACTAACATAGCCATTGCTGACTCACCATGTCATGACATTTAACTTCCAGGTAGTGTCATTTTCTTTTCAAATAAATTTATTTATTGGTTTCAATTAAATTTATTTATTAGTTGTTTTATTAGTATATCACCATGTCATGGCATTTAACTTCCCGAGATGACTCATACCAATCTTTTTCAACTGGCGAAAAAATTGATGACTAGCCAAGTAGCCATATCTTCAAATGTTGAAGGAGGTATCAGATAAGAGGCAAAGTTGTACTTGAAGCCTGTTTTGTCTTAAATTAGTTGTTGTAGTTGTTATATAAGTTTACAATGCATTTGAATGTTTTCCTATGTGAAAATTTCTAGTCATAGAGACAAAATTTTTATATAAAGGGTTCAGTCATTGTTCCTTCTTAAGGGATTTAAGCACTG
The DNA here is from genome assembly GCA_019925795.1 of Dendrobium chrysotoxum. Taxonomy (NCBI): domain Eukaryota; kingdom Viridiplantae; phylum Streptophyta; class Magnoliopsida; order Asparagales; family Orchidaceae; genus Dendrobium; species Dendrobium chrysotoxum. Next base: position 15,220,888 of record CM034305.1, read on the forward strand.
CTACTTTTAAGTCTGTGTTTACAATTGTTCTTTCAGTCAAGCAAGCCTCAGCTACTCTTCATCACTTCCGCAGCATTTCCCACTTCACTTCACATATCACAAACCGCTAATATCCCTTCACCCCTCTCAGCCAATGCCCTTACTAGCCAAAATCGATCTATATCCATCCTCCCCACTCCTAAAAATAATTTGCCTTTAAAGATAACCTCTCAGACACCTTTCGATTTCCATCTCCCCTTGTCTTCCATAGGTCTTCAACCACTATAGTAATCTTCTCCCTTCACTCCTGGCATCATTAAACCATCCTCACCATCCCCACACAATGGATAAGCCTCTTTCTTCACTTGGCCAATCTTACGCATCCCCACAAAAAGTTGGTTTTCCAAAGGGCCACCTCCCAGCCAACCTAGGCATTCCATGATCCCATCATTTCTACAATACACTTGGTACCCAACTATCATCTCCAATCCATGCCCAACTAGAAGGCCTTATCCAATTACATTTCACCCCACTGTCTTTGCCGCTAGAAATAAAGTGTCACCACAGTTGGTTAGTAGAAAAACATACATTAACTAAATTTATAAAATAAAAAATAATATTAGGGAGGAAATTAATGATGAATCTCTTGTTACAAAATATGCTATGAATAATTTCCAAAAGCTTTTCCCTGATGTCAGTTTCACTTTAATGTCTTTTTGACGATTGGTACTTCCATCATTTATCATGATGATCATGTTATGCTTTCGAGAATTTCCTTAGAAGATCTCCAATTTAGGTACAAATTATTTCAACTATTTGTCCTCCACTGCTTCAGTTCTGGAACCTAAGAAGATTAAACAATCTCAGCATGATTATTGGTCTTTTAGCTTGTGCACCATTTTCAATAACTTATTGTCTTGAATTTCTGCTAATATGATTCATTCCATCTTGGACAAACTTGTCTCTTAGGTCTATACCATCATATATAATATTTTGTTGGCCCAGTAGGTGATTCTTGTCATCAATCTGAAACAAATGAGTAATGTGGCTACTAAACTAGATATTATAGTTATTATTAGTAGAAATACAAATTGATGCTCCAAAGATCCTTCTGAAGATGTTGCCTATGGTGGCATTCTTATTCATCATTCTAGGAACTCTATTTTTTCCCCTGATATAAACATTTAGGGAACTTTAATTCTATTAATGCTGAACTTGCTGACTTCATCGTTTTGAACTTTGCTATAGGTGCTGATCTTACTAACATTTTTATTGAAAGTGGATGCCTTCTTATCACACATTTTATTTGTAATGAGGTCCTTGAAGTGGAAAAGCTGTAGCATCAAATGCAAAATTTTAAGCATTCACATGAAGTTTGACTTCAAATTTATTCACATTTATAGAGTGACTGATGAAAATACTGCCGTTTCAAGGTCCCAAGTTGCGTTAGGTAGTCGATAGCCAGCATAAAACTTGTCGAATAATCATGACATGAATCTTTTAATACATTGTGTTAATACTAGGACGTTTCTTGGAAGCAACCTGTTGTATGACCTGAATACCACAACAAGTGAGCAAGGGCCGCTGCACCAGCGCCCGGGTACAGTGTTAAATAGGCAAGGGTTCCCACATCATTGATTGATATGGGCAAATAAGCTAGTCCATGAAACTAAAATTAGGATAGAAACTTGAAATATGAATTCTCTTCCAGACAAATTAATGGAATTAATAGATATTAGAATCCATAGGAAGATAAATATTCTATACATTCAAGAAACTAAATCGGTTGGAGAGAAGACTAAGGAGATTGATAATTTATGATTTAAACTATGGTATTCTAGTAGGAGTTTGAAGGATAATGTTGTAAAAATTAATAGAACTAGAGATAAAATTATAGCTTTAAAGATTGTTGTTGATGCTAAGATTATTAATATTATAAGCGCTTATGCTCCTTAAATAGGTTTATTTATGTGTTCAAAATTAAAATTTTAGAATGACTTAGAAGAATTAATACAAAATATATCTGTGGAAGAAAGAGTTTTTATTGGAGGAGATTTAAATGGACATGCTGATAGAGAGGTATATGATTTTAAAAGCATTCATGGTGGCTATGGCTTTGGAGCGACTAATGAAGGTGGTAAGACCATATGAGATTTTTCTTTAACTTATGATAATGTAATTGCTAATGTTTTATTTAAGAAAAGAGACGAGCATTTCATCACTTATAAGAATGAATATAGTAAAACTCAGATTGATTATTTTCTTTTAAGAAATATTGATTGTTTAGATTGCAAAGATTGTAAAGTTATTCCAAGTGAAAGTTTATGTACCTAACATAGCTTATTAGTTTTAGACTTTAAGATGAAAGGACAACAACAACAACAACAACAACATCAAGCCTTTATCCCACTACGTGGGGTCGGCTACATGAATCATTTTTCTCCATTGTGTCCTATTAAAAGTCAAATTCTCGTTTAAATCTAATAAAGAAAGATCATTTCTAATATTTTCTAACCAAGTCTTTTTAGGTCTACCTCTACCTTTCTTAACATAAGTCAAATCTAAGACCTCTACTTTCCTAACCGGGTCATCGGGAGGCCGCCGTTTTACGTGACCAAACCATCTAAGGCGACTCTCTCTAATCTTATCTTCCACTGGAGCTACTCCAACCTTTTCACGAATATGCTCATTTCGTATCCTATCTCTAAGGGTAAAGCCACTCATCCACCTGAGCATCCTCATCTCTGCAACACTTAACTTAGAATTATGCTTCTCTTTTAATGGCCAACATTCAGCACCATAAAGCATTGCAGGTCTCACCACCATCTTATAGAATTTTCCCTTAAGTTTGAGGGGTACTTTTCTATCACACAATAAGCCCGATGCATTCCTCCACTTCAACCATCCAACTTGGATTCTGCTGATAATATCCCCATCTATATCACCATCACTCTGAACAATAGATCCAAGATATCTAAAACGTGTACTCTTATTAATGACTTGATCGGCCAAAGTCACAATGCCCTCACTAGGTCTATTATTACTAAAATTACACTCCATATATTCCGTTTTAGATCTACTCAAGCGAAAACCTTTAGACTCTAAGGTTGACCTCCACAATTCTAGTTTACCTTCAACTCCCTCTCTAGTCTTATCAACAAGAAGAATATCATCAGCAAAAAGCATACACCAAGGTACATCCTCTTGCAAATGTCTAGTGAGAACATCGATGACTAAAGCAAAAAGATATGGGCTTAAGGCTGATCCTTGGTGTAATCCAACCGAAATAGGAAAATACTTGGTCAAACCACCTTGTGTTTGAACACAAGTAATAGCTCCTGCATACATATCTTTAATGATTTGAATATAAGCGTTATTAACTTCTTTCTTTTCAAGAACTCTCCATAGTACTTCTCTTGGAACTTTATCATATGCTTTTTCTAAATCAATAAATATCATATGTAAATCCTCCTTATTCTCTCTATATTTCTCCATCAAACCTTTTAATAAATGTATGGCTTCCATAGTAGACCTACCCGGCATAAATCCAAATTGATTTTGAGAAACATTAGTATCACGCCGCAACCTATGCTCCATAACTTGTTCCCATAGTTTTAAAGTATGACACATTAACTTAATTCCTCTATAATTCGCACAATCTTGTGCATCACCTTTATTCTTAAAAATAGGGATTAACACACTCATTCTCCACTCATCTGGCATCTTTTTAGTCTTCAAAACAGTATTAAAAAGTTTAGTAAGCCAAGAAATTCCTTCATCTCCTAAGCATTTTCACACCTCTATTGGAATATCATCAGGTCCAACAGCTTTTCCACCCTTCATTTTCTTTAAAGCCTCTCTAACTTCGGTTTTACTAATACGCCGATAAAAACAGAAATCTTTATTTTCGTTTAAAGTGCTAAGGTCACTACAGTCAATTTTATTTTCACATTCTTCATTAAAAAGTTTAGCAAAATATCTCATCCACCTTTGTTGAATATCATCTTCTAAAAAAAGTACTTTTTGATCTTCATCCTTAATACACTTCACTTGAACTAAATCCTTACTACTCCTATCTCTTTGTTTGGCTAGCTTATATATATATCTTTCTCCCTCCTTAGTATCTAATCTATTATATAAATCACTAAAAGCTAAACTCTTTGCATCACATATTGCTTTCTTAGATTCCTTACGTGCCTCTTTATATAATTTTCAATTATCAGAATTTTTACATTTAAACCAATTTTTATAACAAATCTTCTTATTTTTAATCTTTTCTTGCACATTTGGATTCCACCACCAACTATTTTTACTATTAGGAGCTTTTTCCTTTGAAACTCCAAGCACATCTTTTGCAATATTCTTAATATTACTAGCCACTTTTTCCCACATAACATTAGCATCCTCATGCACAGACAAAATCTTAAGATCTAAAATCTTACTCTCAAAAATATTTTTGTTAATATTCTTTAAATGCCCCCATCTAATCCTAGGAAAACGTTTTACTTTATTTTTTAATTTCTTCCTCATTATCTTCAAGTCCAAAACTAATAAACGATGTTGGGTACATAAGTTTTCACTCGGAATAACTTTACAATCTTTGCAATCTAAACGATCTAATTTCCTTATAAGAAAATAATCAATCTGAGTTGTACTATATCCATTTTTATAAGTAATGAGATGCTCATTCCTTTTCTTAAATAATGTATTAGCAATTAAAAAATCATAAGCTAAACAAAAATCTAATATGGACTTACCACCTTCATTTGTCGTTCCAAACCCATGGCCACCATGAATGCTTTTAAAATCATCTACCTCTCTACCAACATGTCCATTTAAATCTCCTCCAATAAAAACTCTTTCTTCAAGAGGTATCTTTTGTATTAATTCTTCTAAGTCATTCCAAAATTTTAATTTTGAATCCATATCCAAACCCACTTGAGGAGCATAAGCACTTATAATGTTAACAATCTTAGCATCAACAACAATCTTTAAAGCTATAATTCTATCTCCAATTCTATTAATATTTATAACATTATCCTTCAAACTCTTATCTAAAATCACACCTACACCATTTCTAGTACGACTCCTACCCGAATACCAAAGTTTAAATCCTAAACTATCAATCTCCTTAGCCTTCTCTCCAACCCATTTAGTTTCCTGAATGCACAGAATATTTATCTTCCTATGAATCATAATATCTATTAATTCCATTAATTTTCCTGTAAGGGAACCTATATTCCAAGTTTCTATCCTAATTTTAGTTTCATGGACTAGCTTCTTTGCCCACATCCGTCCTTGATGTGGTAACCCTTGCCTATTTAACACTGCACCCGGGCGGCGGTGCAGCGGCCCTTGCACACTTGTCGCTGTATTCAGGCCATACAACGCGTCGCTTCCAGGGGACGCCCTAGCATTAACACAATTTCTTAAAGGATTCATGTCATAATTATTCGACAAGTTTTACGCTGGCTGTCGACTACCTAACGCAACCCTCCACTTTTCTCATCCAGGACTTGGGACTTGGCAACGGCAGTGTTTAAGATGAAAGGACGAAAAATAAAAAATAAAATAAATCATTGTTATAGGATTAGATGTGGATTAGATTGAGGCATTTAAAGAATTTTAACAAAAATATTTTTAAGAGTAAGATTCTAAATCTTAAGATTTTGTCTGTGCATGAGAAAGCTAATGTAATATGGCAAAAAGTAGTTAGTGATATTAAGAATGACTTAGAGTATCAAAAGAAAAAATTACTAATAGTAAAAATAGTTGGTAGTGGAATTAAAATGTGCAAGAAAAGATAAAAAAATAAGAAGATTTGTTATAAAAATTAGTTTAGCTGTAAAAATTTTGATAATTGGGAAAGATATAAAGAGGCCTGTAAGGAGTCTAAGAAAGCAATTTGCAATGCAAAGATTTTAGTTTTCAATGATTTATATAATATATTAGATATTAAGGAGAGGGAAAGATATATGTATAAGTTAACAAAACAAAAAGATAGGAGTAGTAAGGATTTAGTTCAAGTAAAGTGTATTAAGGATGAAGATCAAAAAATGCTTTTATTAGAAGAGGATATTCAACAAAGATGGATGAGATGTTTTGCTAAACTTTTCAATGAAGATAATGAGAATACGATTGACTTTAATGATCTTAGCGCCCTAAATGAAAATAATTTTTTTTATTTTTATCGTTGTATTAGTAAAATCGAAGTTATAGAGGCTTTAAAGAAAATAAAGGGTGAAAAAGCTGTTGGACCTGATGATATTCTAATAGAGGTGTGGAAATGCTTAGGAGATGAAGGAATTTCTTGGCTTACTAAACTTTTTAATATTATTTTGAAGACTAAAAAGATGCTAAATTAGTGGAGAATGAGTGTGCTGATTCCTATTTTTAAGAATAAAGGTGATGCACCATATTGTGCGAATTATAGAGGAATTAAGTTAATGTGTCATACTTTAAAACTATTGGAGAGAGTTATAGAGCATAGGTTGCGGCGTGACACTAATGTTTCTCAAAATCAATTTGGATTCATGCTAGGTAGGTCTACTATGGAGAAGTATAGAGAGAATAAGGAGGATATACATATAATTTTTATTGATTTAGAAAAATAATATGATAAAGTTCCGAGAGAAGTGTTATGGAGAGTTCTACATAAGAAATGGGTTAATATTATTTATATTGAAGTCATTAGGGATATGTATGCAGGAGTTGTTACTTGTGTTCAAACACAAGGTGGTTTGACCAAGTATTTTCCTATTTCAGTTGGATTACATCAAGGATCAATCTTAAGCCCATATCTTTTTACTTTAGTCATGGATGTTCTCACTAGACATTTGCAAGAGGTTGTACTCTGGTGTATGCTTTTTGCTGATGATATTCTTCTTGTTGATAAGACTAGAGAGGGAGTTGATGGTAAACTTGAATTATGGAGGTCAACCTTAGAGTCTAAAGGCTTTCGTTTGAGTAGATCTAAAACTGAATATATTGAGTGTAATTTTAGTAATAATAGATCTAGTGGGGGATTATGACTTTGGGCGATCAAGTCATTAATTAAAGTACACATTTTAGATATCTTAGGTCTATTGTTCAGAGTGATGGTGAAATAAATGGGGATATTATTAGTAGAATTTAAGTTGGATGGTTGAAGTGGAGGAATGCATCAGACTTATTGTGTGATAGAAAAGTCCCTCTCAAACTGAAGGAAAAATTCTATAAGATGATAGTGAGGCCTGTAATGCTTTATGGTGCAGAATGTTGGCCATTAAAAGAGAAGCATAATATTAAGTTAAGTGTTGCAGAGATGAGGATGCTCAGGTGGATGAATGGCTTTACTCTTACAGACAGGATACGAACTGAGCATATACGTGAAAAGGTTGGAGTAACTCCAATGGAAGATATGATTAGAGAGGGTCGCGTTAGATGGTTTGGTCACATAAAACGACAGTCTTCCGATGACCCGGTTAGGAAAGTAGATGCATTGGATTTGACTTATGTTAAGAAAAGTAGAGATAGACTTAAAAATATTTGGTTAGAAAATATTAGAAATAACCTTTGTGCTCTTATGGATAGGAGAATTTGACTCTTAACAGAAAACAATGGAGAAAAAAGATTCATGTAGCCGACCCTACATAGTGGGATAAAGACTTATTGTTGTTGTTGTTGTATAGAGTGACTTGCGACTGATTTTTTTGTGAATTTGGGAGTTCATTGAAAGATAGGAGAGTGTTTCTCTATTCTCTTAATTATGCTTTCTAGACTAATTGTGCTCTTATGGATACCTCTCAACAATGTTTAAGGTTTCGGTGACCTTATCTTTTGTGTTTCATTTATGATGACCTTATCTTTCGTACTGTAAGGCTTGAGTGGATGAATCCCTTGGTTTATTGGCTATGAGATTTTGTTTTCCAAAGCTTGAGTGAATGAATCTTTTGGCTGTGAGGATTTTTACATTGATCATCACTCTCATCCTTTGTGTTGTAGTCCTCTGGCCTTGCTTCAGTAGCGTTAACACTATGGCTTAAAGTGTTAAATGCCTATTAGATCGATCTTTTGTCAGTAAACTTTTAATGTCTTGGTTGTTTATGATGCTTCTAAGTTTCTATCTCTTCTAATTTCACTATTATTGTTGTTCTAGTTGTGCTGCCTTATGCCCAACATATTATTTCAGATCATACTCGATTAATATTATAATTTATGAAGGATTTTATTGTCCCTCCCCCCTTTTAAATACCTTATTGTGGCTGGGATGCTTTTAAGTTGTAATTAAAGTTTCGTTTGGAACAATTTTCTTATTGCTTTCTAAAATAATTTTTAGTACAAAATTTTTTTGAACGAAGACTAAGTTCCAGCTTATAGAGCTGTAAAAAAAACCCAATATTAGCGAATCATGTTCGACTCACTATGTATGAAATTGAGCCGAACTTACAACGGTATTTTGAACTCGTTTTTTAAACAAACTGAGCACAAGCATATCTTTGTTTGATCATGTTCAGCTACTTAACAGTATATATGTGCTGTTAGAAATTTAAAATTTTCTTATTATTCAAGCAAAATTCCAGCAGAATATGAATAGAACAAGCTTGTTGTGGTTAGAATGAAGCAAATACGAACATGATGTGTACGAATAATTTTGATCAGGAACAGATTTTAAACAAATAAAATTTGAATGAGCTGAACACACATCAAATTCGTATGATCTCGATTAAAATTTTGTTTGGGATGACTTTCTTAATGCTTCTTAAAATAGTTTTTCTAAAAGCTGTTTTAAAAAGCAGTTAGCAAGTCGTCCCAAACATAATCTAATTTACTATCACCACTTGCTAATTGCCACCACCTTGGTGTTGCTTTGTGGATCAGAAGAATTTGGCCGGATCACACTTATATGGTTTATCATTTCCCTTTTTCATGCTATTTTAGTTTCATTTCCTTAATATTCATTTCTATCTTAAATCTTTTAATTTGAATCTTAGGTTTTGTTTGGGATAACTTTTTTATAACTTTATGAAGTAGTTTTTTAATACAAAAAATTTTATATTAAAAAATTATTTTAAAAAATAATAAGAAAATTATCCCAAACAAATGTTAATCATCCACTATTTTTTGAATGATGAAAAATGTGAATCATTTACAATTTGAGATGAATAGCAATAATATATGAGGATGAATAGTTGTATCCATTTATTTAGAAAATAGCCCAATACAAAGCATGAATAAAAAGATAAAATTTATGTGATGCACATCAATTTTAAATTAATAATCTTTATTTTTTTAAAGAAACTTTAATGTATGCCTATTAATAATTCAATTTCGAGCGAAATCAACCTTCATACAAAATCAACTAAAAATTTTTCAATTTGATCTCGAGCCAACCGAACTCTAATTGTAGATTTTTTTCAATTTGATTTGAATAAAGCTAATTGTGGCTCACTAATTTTTATTTAAGCTCAAATTTATCTCAAGCTTGTTCAATTCAATTTAGACTGAGCTCAATTTAAGAATTCAGCAAATGAGCAAATGATAAGAAGAAAAAAAAAAGACTGAGCGCAATTCAAACTTGATCAGTTCATAAAAAATTTCTAATTATTTAGATTAGAATAAATTAACCAACAACACACGTTATAAAAATTAAAATGCTTTCTTATTATTTTCTTAAACAATTTTTTAATACAGAAATTTTCTGAATTAAAATTTTTATATTAAAAAATCGCATTAAAAATAATAAAAAAACTTATCCCATTTGAAGCTTTAATTTTTTTTTTATATTTTAAATTTAAATTTAAATTAAACTTTTTTCTATCAACAGCATAAAAATATCAAAATTTTGACATATGAGCGCTTCAAATCAAGCACTTGTTTACCTTTTTTTTTACGACCATTTCTCAATAGGACTTGTTCATTTACAAGAAAATAACCCCATATACTATATAGTTGAATAAAAAGAAATTATTATTTTTTAATTCAGTTATTTATTTATTTATTTTTTTAAATCTTATAATATTGATAATGATACAGCTTCAAATAGAGCTAATGTTAGCACAAGATTTGCTCAATTCATTTTTGAAGGATCCTAAATCGTCTGAGTTAAACCTTAAAAAAGAAATTAATAAACTATTACATGATCTTAATAACATGGTAAATTTAAAAGGTTATATATTAAATATTATCTATAAATAAAAAGTTTTTTGTTTCTCAAGCTAAAGATAAAGATAAAAATATAAAAAAATAGTATATAGATTATATTAAGGCCTACTTAAGACAACTTTATTACTGATTTGCATTTTAGACCGCAACTATAATTCCTAATTAGCTACTAATTTCTCGAAGCTTTTAAGAAAATTTTATGCTAGAAATTTATTATTTCCAGTAATTATCACGAAAGTTACTTTCTTCATAATAACTTTACAATCATCTTCACAAAACACTACAGCAATCCCAAACAAACCCTAAAGAGATTAAGCATTTAAAAAAAATCTTAATTTGAAGTTATTCTCAATATGTTGCCTTCAAAGATGCTATACATTCCTTTTCTTTAAATATTTAAAATTAAAATAAAAATTTTAGAAACCACATAATAATTAGATCAACATTGGAAGTTTAGGTCAGCTAAGAACCAAGAGAAATAAGCACATGACCAATAAATGACCTGTGACAGTGTAACTAAAGTAGTCTTACTAAAGCAGCCAGTTTGAAGTAATAGTCAGGCTTGATTAAGGGAGTATTTGAGATGTAAGTGTCTAAGAAAGCCTTTTTGGTTGGGATTTTCTTACAATGTATGTGTAGCTTTCTGCAATTTCCCTTTGGTTCTGTACAAGCTTTGAAATCTGCAAAGAGGATGATGGTAGCTTTGGACCTAGACAGAAGCATCCAGGTCAGTTAAATCTCCTGAAGCCGCTGTAGTTTCTACTTTATCATTAATCCTGGAGTAACTGCAGAACTACTTTCTTGAAATACTTAAATTCCGAATAGCCTAAAGAAGAGAGAAAGCAAACAGTAGAAGAAAGATGGGAGTGTACTGAAAACCTGAACTTTCTTTGAGCAGTAATGTCTTTGCTTGGCCTTCACATCCCATCAACGACCTTGATTCCTGCTCGCCGATCCCAGTCCTCAGGAGAGGCAGCCTCATCCATTACCTTTTCTTGACCACGCCACAGAATCTAAACCACAAGCAATACATAAAACACCTTTGTAATGTACAGCTAATACCAATACTGTTGCAATTCTCAAATCCTTGAGATGAGTAATAGAGTAACTGGAATTTATCTCATAGCTCATCTGAAAAAATAAAAGGTTCAAAATAGCCCCAAGACTATCGGCAGCCGATTTAGCTCATTGACTCATGAAATTTCATTTAAAATTATCTCTTGACTCCTCAAAACTTATTCAAAATAATCCAACAGAAAAACTATTTCGAATCATATTTGAAGAATCAAGAGATTGAATTGAATATATTAAATAATTGAGACTAAAATGACATACATATAGTCTAAAAATCATTTTCATCTTTTAAAATAATGAGCAGAGAATATCATACCTTGTCTATGACACCGAACTCTTGAGCCTTGATGGCATCCATATAAAATGGCCTCTGCATCACCTTGGATACTTTTTCCAATGGCTGGAGAAGACAGGCATACACAATTTTAAAGGACATTCAACGCTTTTCTGTTGAATAGAAATAAGTCAGATTCAACGGCACATACATTCCCGGTGTGTTTTGACAGTAATTTGACTAGTGTATCTCTGTTGGTGATAACCTGTGAAAAGCAAAATCAAATTTAAAACAGAAGAAAGTGATTTGATGTAGGATCAAGAGGCTTCATAGATTGAACACATGTGAAGAGCTGACAATGACTGAGAGGATCCTCCACTATTCACTGCTGTTTAGCAGAAGAAGTATACCTTATTCCAATTAATGAGTTCCGACCATTGCTCACGAGTTTTGACACGATTCCTATTCTCGTTAGGGAAAGCATCAGTAGAGAGAAACGCTATAAAAGTTGGTTGAGATATGCTGAACAGGCAAATTCAAGGAATCTGTATTTATTCCTATTGGAAATATCATATTAATCATTAATTTAAGCTGATTTATTTGTATTTGAATTTATGTGATTAGGAACATGTTAGCAATGCAATGTATTTTTTTTCCTAATTTTTGATTAATTCCAATGCTCGTTGGGCAAAACATCAATATTTAGTATATATGATTTGGCATAGTTTCAATTTTGATTCAATTTATATCACACATTTAAGATATCTCTAGTCTAGTGTTCAATTTGGGGATATTGTTTGTAGAATTTAGGTTGGATGGCTAAAGTGAAGGAATGCATCAAGCTTGTTGTGTGACAAAAAAGTACCCCTAAAACTTGGGAAAATTGTATAAGTCTATAAGAGGGCTTGTGGCTCCACTATGGATGTCAAATGTATTTGGGCATTGGTGCAATGGTTGGGTCATCCTTTGGGCCGAAAAAATTTGGATTGTGGATGTTGTTGCGGGTAATTTCGCCTCTTTCTCCAGTATTTTAGATGCAAGATTTTTGTAGGTTCGGACGCTGTTTTGAATTGCAATTCAGTTTCTGTTGCTGGATAGCGGAAATCTTAGCAAAGTTTGTTGCAATTTATGGGTGAATGAGGTAATTTCTTTTCTGTTGCTTCACCAAGACGTGAGATATGTTGCAGCATTTTATTATTGCAGCCGCCTGACGTGTGTTAACGGGTGTTGTTGGGCTGCTCGGGATAAGAGTCTCGGATTTAGAAATTAAGGGAGAATTGGTCTTATCTTTTGGGGATTAAATTTTTACTTGATTTGAGCTTATCCTTCGTCAACAATAGGAGTCTATAAATAAATATTTTGAGACAAAAAAATTAAATTTTGTCATGAATAAAATTTCACTTTCCAATTTCAATATTATGAGTGCAAGTTGGATGTGATTCCTTCATGTTTAGTATAAATTACCAAATTACGATGAAATCATCTCCTTATACCAGCATTAGGCTTAGTTTCTCTTTGATTTTTTTTTTTTTTCGTTCCTTGTTCTATTTCATTTACATAATTTGATATTGACTTGTTTAGTGTTCTTAATTTCAATCAAAAAATTAACACATAGGAAATACAATTGCTCGCTAATTTTTTATGTTTTAAAATTTTTGTTGAATTTTATGAATTGTTTTGATCATTTCATTATTATATGAGTTTTAATTTGAGTATTATTAATTAACATTTAAGGAAAACAAATTGTTGAATTAGCTAGGGACTTGTGACAGGTGGATCTTCAATTTTTTTGAAATGTATTCATACAGCATATCATGCTAGTTGCATTAAAAATCCTAACCATAAATCACCCTGCATCAAATTTGTATCACAGCTTTTAAGTTGTGTTAACATGCACCTTAGACTTAGGGTTGATATTCAGAGCAACTTAATAGATCGTAAAATGAATAAATTTTAATAACTTTTCAAAATCAATTGCCTGAATTACTGAATAAACCAAATCAATTATGTAAAGACATTAACATAATTAAAGCATGAAATGAAACTTTGGAAACAAATCAAATTCAAGCGAACCTAAGGAGATTCCAAATGATGAACCCATTCATTTAAATATTAATTTTGGTAGGAGACAAGAAAACAGTCAAGATAAATAATTTAGAGGTGTAACAATAATGCTTATGGACACCATACACGTCACAATTTTATGTCAATGATGACACAACAAGAGAAGTTAAAGTTAAGGTTTCTAACAATGATAGTAAAATCGACCCTAAAGCAGGTATTGACTATCAATGGGATTTAGATAACTTGTGTCAATGACAAACTATGTCTAATGAATGGGAAGTGCAATTTGCTAAAATGAAATTAATTGGTCAAGCTAAATTCTCTTTTAACGGAATCTACTACCATAAGGGTTGAAATAAAATCACTTTTAACGAAAAAAAGAGTCTTATCATAGTTGTTTGCTTGATAACTTTATTAATTTATTTACTAAATGAATTAAATTTATTGAAGGACTCAAACAAATACTTAATATGTGAACAAATTTGAATAATTATTGTTGTGTTATAAGATCATTGAAGATCATAAAATCATACTCTCTAAGCTTGGGTTTTGTTTGAGACCACCTATGAAGAGAGACATAACAATTCACCACATTGTCACTCGAGCATACTTTGCGGCTTGCTTTTGATTTTGAGCAAATATTAAATTTTTTTATCAAAGAGGGTCAATATATACTAAGTGCAACTGTGGGAGCCGAAAATTCGGCCCCAGCCTCTCCCGCTGCTTTTCGGGGGAGTTTTAACGGAATTAAATTCAGGGGTAAATTTTGGGAAGGCAGATGAGTTTGTAGATAAGAAACTACCCAGAGGTTTCGCCCTCATTTTGCGAGGACTTTATGATCTGAGTTCTGGTTTCCTATAGGCGCAAGCCCCTATAGTTAATTATCCCTCCCGATAACGAGAGGGAACTTTCGATTAAGGCTAGTCGTCAATTAGATATGTAGATATACGTGTTATCTGGCATGTAGTAGCAGCATGGGTATGGATATTTGAAGGATTTAAGAATTTGATATTTAAAATTGAATATTTCACCATCTTGCACTTAAAGCGGATGGTGGGAGAATAGATGATGGACCCGATCAAGATCCCATGGTTCCGTCGTCCCGGGCCATCGTGGTCCCTGGTCTACTTAGTCAGAGGAGGTAGTCGACCCAACCTGATAGAAGGATCCTTGTCGACAGCCATGGGTTGCTTCATCCAAGAGTACCTTGTAGACCTGGGGTGAGTATTTGCCTCGAAATTCATGCCACCAATCCGGATGATCTAAATTGAACAAAGAAAATGTAATTCTTGAGTATTTGCGATATTTCGGTCGCAATGGAGAAATTTGTTTCGCGAACAAACATCATTTGGACAACGAGACTGATTTTTCTTGAAATTCGTGTTGCCTCGGGATCTGTGCCACCATTCTAGATGCTCCAAATTGAATAAATAAAATATAATTTTTAGAGGTTGACAATGTTCCAGACACAACGGCGTTGTCCGTTCGATGATCAGACGTCATTTGAGTAGTGTTCTTTGTCAATTTCGGGTGTCGGTCGTCCCTTTTGACCGATCTCATCCGATTCGAATGTGAGGGGCCTCGACCTGACAGAATTCGATGTTCTGATCACAATGCCGCTGTCCGTTTGATATTCGGTGGTCATTTGACCCTTTAAGTGATGCGTCGCGCCAACCCGCGGGCTGCTTGATTGCCTTTTTCGTCCTTTTTGCACGTAGTTTGAGTTGTAGGGGTCAACAACAACATTCCATCAAAGTCAATGTCGCATACAAGAACGACATCAGCCCTTACAGTAGCTGCGAGAAATTCGAGCTCACCAAACTAGATGGTGGCTCCGGTGTTACCAGTATTGATCAGGGTGTTTGCTAGTTGGATGCTAGCCCCGCATCCTAGTTGGACGGTAAATGCAGTGTTCTGTAGATCCATCTGCATAAATAAAAGGTAAGGGTTAGTGATCATCATCTGATACATCACCCCACACTTTCAAAATGTAAAGACTTGCACAGAACAGAGAAACAAAATTAGGCAAAAATAATTAGTATAAACAAGCAATTAAAATAAGATTTAAAACTTTGCTTAACAAAATTTGGCTGAATTTGATGAGTGGTCATTTTAGAATTTTTTTAAATTTTAATTCGCCAAAAGATCTTTTTGAAAAATACTGAAATTTTATGCCATGTAGGTTTAACTGCTATGATAGTACTGAGATGACTAGCCAAAGATGGAAAGAGAAATCAATCTCCAGTGGAGTCGCTAGAAATTTGTGGGCTCCGAAAATTTGCGCACCTGCCTCCCTGTTGTTTTTTTCGGGGGGAGTTTTAACGGATTAGGTTCCGGATAAATTTTGGAAGGCAGATGGGTTTGTAGATAAGACACTACCCAGAGATTTCGCCCTCATTTTGCGAGAACTTTATGATCTGAGTTCTGGTTTCCTATAGGCACAAGCCAATATAGTTAATTACCCCTCACGATAACGAGAGAGAACTTTCGATTAAGGCTAGTCATCAATCAGATATATAGAGAATACGTGTTATTTGGCATATAGTAGCAGCATGGATTTGAAAGTTTGAAGGGTTGATATTTAAAATTGAAAATTTCACCATCTTGCACTTAAAGAAGAGCGTAAGGGTCAGCAACAACATTCCATCACAATCAAGTGTGGTATGTTCTGCATCTAAGAATAGTAATATTATAGTAATAAGGAAAATAAGAGGAAATCAGCTACATCAAGAATCTAAAATTTATGCAAAAACATGTTTTAAGTGTCGTCAAATTGGTAGTTATACTAGCGAATCCGTGATAGGATCTTCAATAAAGATGTGGAAGAGAAAAATTAAAATTAATGATTTTGACAATGCTCATGAGTCTGATGAAAAAATTAATAATTGTAAGAATGTTGTAGTTAATAATTCTTTGAATGTCATGTGTTGCATCATAGCTACTCCCAAGATTAAAAATGAATGAAACAACAACAACAACAACAACAACATCAAGCCTTTATCCCACTACGTGGGGTCGGCTACATGAATCCTTTTTCTCCATTGTGTCCTATTAAAAGTCAAATTCTCGTTTAAATCTAATAAAGAAAGATCATTTCTAATATTTTCTAACCAAGTCTTTTTAGGTCTACCTCTACCTTCCTTAACATAAGTCAAATCTAAGACCTCTACTTTCCTAACCGGGTCATCGGGAGGCCGCCGTTTTACGTGACCAAACCATCTAAGGCTACTCTCTCTAATCTTATCTTCCATTGGAGCTACTCCAACCTTTTCACGAATATGCTCATTTCGTATCCTATCTCTAAGGGTAAAGCCACTCATCCACCTGAGCATCCTCATCTCTGCAACACTTAACTTAGAATTATGCTTCTCTTTTAATGGCCAACATTCAGCACCATAAAGCATTGCAGGTCTCACCACCATCTTATAGAATTTTCCCTTAAGTTTGAGGGGTACTTTTCTATCACACAATAAGCCCGATGCATTCCTCCACTTCAACCATCCAACTTGGATTCTGCTGATAATATCCCCATCTATATCACCATCACTCTGAACAATAGATCCAAGATATCTAAAACGTGTACTCTTATTAATGACTTGATCGGCCAAAGTCACAATGCCCTCACTAGGTCTATTATTACTAAAATTACACTCCATATATTCCGTTTTAGATCTACTCAAGTGAAAACCTTTAGACTCTAAGGTTGACCTCCACAATTCTAGTTTACCTTCAACTCCCTCTCTAGTCTTATCAACAAGAAGAATATCATCATCAAAAAGCATACACCAAGGTACATCCTCTTGCAAATGTCTAGTGAGAACATCGATGACTAAAGCAAAAAGATATGGGCTTAAGGCTGATCCTTGGTGCAATCCAACCGAAATAGGAAAATACTTGGTCAAACCACCTTGTGTTTGAACACAAGTAATAGCTCCTGCATACATATCTTTAATGATTTGAATATAAGCGTTATTAACTTCTTTCTTTTCAAGAACTCTCCATAGCACTTCTCTTGGAACTTTATCATATGCTTTTTCTAAATCAATAAATATCATATGTAAATCCTCCTTATTCTCTCTATATTTCTCCATCAAACCTCTTAATAAATGTATGGCTTCCATAGTAGACCTACCCGGCATAAATCCAAATTGATTTTGAGAAACATTAGTATCACGCCGCAACCTATGCTCCATAACTCGTTCCCATAGTTTTAAAGTATGACACATTAACTTAATTCCTCTATAATTCGCACAATCTTGTGCATCACCTTTATTCTTAAAAATAGGGATTAACACACTCATTCTCCACTCATCTGGCATCTTTTTAGTCTTCAAAACAATATTAAAAAGTTTAGTAAGCCAAGAAATTCCTTAAAGGATTCATGTCATTATTATTCGACAAGTTTTACGCTGGCTGTCGACTACCTAACACAACCCTCCACTTTTCTCATCCAGGACTTGGGACCTGGCAACGGCAGTGTTAATTATAATTTTTAAGCATATTTCAAATGTAGGGAGAAGATTTACAAGCTTATAATTAAGAGGGAGTTATATGAATATTGTGTCAAAGTCTACCTTTAGACCACATGAATTTGAAATTTGAACCACATTCACAATCATATAAGATAGTATAGGAAGATAAAGTTGTTATTTATGCGTCTCAAAGATATCTACCATCAATCCAATTAGCTACCTACACTAATAGATTTGGAGTCATGTGTTTCCCATGAATGTAGCTCATGTTATTCTTTATAACTCTTAGCAATATGATTTAGATGTCACCTATTTTAGGTTTAATAAATATGCTTTCAAGAGTAATGGGAGGTTATAAAGTGATGTTGCACATCAGGGGGTTTCAACAATAATTTCATTTTCATTTTGTTACTTTGATATTGGCTGTACTATGTTTTTATTGTGATATTCGTTGTAGTGTATGCATTTGTAGTTTTGAATTTGAACATCATGGTGTCATATATGGGCTTTACACGAGTAGTGTGTTAGTGGTTAAATAGTACTTCCTCAAGTGTGCACAAGCATGAGCAAGGCAAGGGTAGGCCAAGTAAAGAATTTTCAATGAATTCAACCAATACTTGAAGAAGAGCAAGGCAATGATGGTTCTAAATGAAAAAGCAAATGCATATCTCCATTACCACAAGGAGTGTAATTCTCAAGCCAAAAAAATGTGGTAACTACTAGCCCCCACCCTCACATTTCAAGGACCACTTCCATAAAACAAGAGTGCCACCACCCCGACTTCATTGGAACTACCAACCTCCCTCTTCCCCTCTTTTAAATTTCATTTTTTCTAATGTATAATGATTTAAATAATGGAAAACTAATTGAAAAAGGGATATTTTACTTGATGAAAATTAATATAAGTAGTGTTATTTGGTGAAACCTTGCTAGGTGGCTTCTCAACAGACATTTATTTCTTTGTTGAGGTTCAAGGTTCTTGTATCTTTTATTTATTTATCGAAATCTCATTTCTTTAAGACCTCCCATATCTATCAAATCCATCCCCATAACCTTCATACAACCTTTTAAAATCTAGACTTATTCATTCTCGGTTTTGCATCCAACTCTAATTCATCCAACTCTAATTCACCCAACCTAGTCCATCAAACAATTACACCCCCCATTCCCCTCCGCTAATCTCCAGAACTCCTTCCCATATTACTACGTCCTTCAGACCTCCCATTCTAGAACCCACACCACTCGATCAGCCCTACAAAAAATTTTCCTAGCCCTTGGGAGCTCTCAACCTCACCCCCTCCCTTTCCTCCTAACCATACAAAGACCTCAATATATATCCCTAGTTGACCACACTCAACGCCTACATCGCCTTACCACCTCTCCAACACATCCTCAAACACCATTCATCAAAGCTCTCCACCTTCCCTAATCCCCCAAATTAATAACTCAAGTAGTGCATTTCTCAACCACCCTCAATTCCTTCACAATCTTTTGACCCTACATCAGCACCACAAATCCAAATATCTTTGCAACATCCATCGACCCTCTCCATCTCCTCAGGAGGGGTAATTCCTATTCACTCCATTCCTCACCATCCAACCCCATCATAAAACCCAAGGGTACACCGGACTAAGAACAAAAATTTAACACTCCCATAAAGTGAAAAAGTTTTTGCACACTCCGAGTAAATATGCAAATGAGAAAAAGAATAGGTAAGAGATTGTGATCTATGTCTTAGCAGTTGTTGAATTTATATAATATAATGCTTGAAATTATGACTTTTCCTGATGATGTTAAACAAGTGTTTGTTGATTTTAAAGATATTTCTCCTAATGAATGAATACAATGAAGTGATATACAACCATCAAACGTGTCTACTCGAACAAAATAAAGCAAGGCATAATTTTAATACCAACAAAATTTCATGCACCTGCTAGTCACGAATACCAGCAAATTTGAATACATAATATTTGAGAATAATTTACAAAGGATAAAGGTGTCTTCGAAAAGACGGACTTATAGATGTCAAGTAAAAAATACTTAAAAAGGAAATAATATGAATCCAATAAAAGCCAGCCTAAAGCCTATCCAATAGGATTTGAATATCATCTACTTGTTCTCAATATGTCTAATTTCCCACTGGATTATACTTCCTGCTCAAGTGCTTTTGCCCGTGCATGTATACTAGCATGCCTGTATATGCATATCAGTACTCTGTGTTTACATGTAGTTTGTTGTAACCATAAGTGTATTTTTGCACATGTGTGAGTATACGTTTGTGTATGTTCATGTGTGGATTTTGTTGATTGTCAACTGTAAGTGAGCAAGTGTGTAGATCTATGTTTGTGTGACTGTAAATTTGTGCAGTATGGGTGTTAGTGTGAACTAACAAAATCAAGCCTTTATCCCACTACGTGGGGTAGGATACATGAATCTTTTTTCTCCATTGTGTCATGTTAAGACTCAAATTCTCATTTAAATTTAATAAAATGTCATTTCTAATATTTTCTAGCCAAGACTTTTTAGGTCTACTTCTCTCTTTCTTAACATAGGCCAAATCCAATATATCAATGCATGTTAGTGGAAATTTGTATATATTTATGCATGTGTATGGTTGTGTGAAAATTTGCATGTGTGTGCGCCTGCATTTGTTTGTCTGTTTGCATGTATGCTCATCATAAGTTGAAAGCTAACTCCACAGGGACAGGAAACAAAAAAAGGAGAAGAGAAAATCAACCATTAGATCCAAAAAGATGGCATGATATATTCAAAACAGAAGAAGACAAGCAAACAACACATAGGGATAATAGATAAAAAATCATATCTTACTACAGTAAATATATAATGTATTCTTGATGACACAAGATGGCCCTTCTCTGCAAAATCTTTTCATTATAGTATTTATGTAGCCTTTTCTAAGTATGTGTTGGGATATTTTGTCATAAAAAATATATATTAATATATAGAACTTGCCGTGGCTTTGCTAATAAAAGCTATCTACTAATGGAAGTAAGGCATCAATGCTTTAAAAAAAGGGCTTAAATAGTTAAGGAAGCCCCCAGAAAATACTCTTTGTTGAGGTGAGGGGATCATTTATGCAACGTCACCCCTACACTAGCAAAAGGTATGTTTCTGGATTTGAAAAATTAACCTCTGTGATATTGAGGGAATGGTGAAAACTCCATGTACACAACTTAATAAATTCATATACACAAACTGGATTTAGAGAGCCCTTAATTAACAACAAATACTTTCATTCATTCAATTGTCAATCAATAATAACTCAAATATATATATGATGGATCACAATAACAACAACAACATCATCATCATCAAGCCTTTACCCCACTATGTGGGGAAATATATATGATAGATCCCTATTTTTATAAATAGGGTTACAAGGACAAGACAAAATATTTAAATACAAACTAATCTTATTCAATCCTAACGGCCTTTCAAATTTTAACTCATTCTTATCCAATAGAAATTAAAAGACCTAATAAAACTATATTTTAAAAACTCAACTATATTGAAAAATCCGCCTTAAAATGTTTGAAAATTGACCCAATTTGGCTCCATTGTAGCCCAGTTTGATTCCTTATAATATGTTTGGCATTTAGGCATTGTGGGCTAATTTAGCCTTATTTGTACGGCTTTAATGCACTCGAACAACAAATAACACTAATCCTGAGAAGTTGATAGAGCAATGGAGAATCCATGCAACATAGAACATAATAAGAGAAAAAATAACGAGCACACAAAATTTGGAAGCTTGGGTGCTGCGGGCTCCAAATTTCATGAACCTATAAAATCTTTGCAATGTGAAGCAACAATATCTATGATGCACAGACACGGACACGGCGACACGGATACGACACGACACGGACACGGGACACGTCAATTATTGAAAATATAGGACACGGACACGTGTTGGACACGGTATTATAGTTTTTATATTTTAAAAATAGTGTATAAAAATTGAATAAGTATAATTTTAAAAATAATTTAAAAAATAATAAGTCATTTAATTAGAATTTGTGCTTAAAATGATTAATATTAGATGTCGAGAGTCGGGCGTTGATGTTATTTATCAGTCATCGAGAGAGGAGATGACAATGCAGTCGAGAGTCGGGCATTGATGTCATGCAATAAATATTGGGCGTCAATGTTAAGAGGATGTTTATCATCGATGTTGAGAGTGCGTTGGTCATCGATGTTGAGAAGGTTTGGACAAAGATGAGATGTCAAGTTGTTGGTGTAGAAATTACTAGCATCAAGCATCAATATAAAGACGACGTTGGACAAAGATGAGATCGTTTTGAAATGTTGATGTTGTAACGACGTCAGACGTCAATGCTAAGATGACATCCAACATTGTTGTGAAAATCAAAGATCTAACCCGCCAAAGAGAAATTAAAATGAGAATATTCGATGAATGGGATATTAAGTGCGGACGATTGATTTGGTGTTGTGGATAGGAAATAAGAAATTAATTTTTATATTTTAAATAAATAAAAATTTTAAATACAAGAAATTATATTTATAAAAATTCAAAAAATATTCAAGATACGCGTGTCGGACACGCGGTCCAATTTGTATTTAATACTTTTTAATCGGACACGTTTTCGGCGTGTCCGACACGTGTCGGAGAAGTGTCGGACGCGTGTCGTGTCGGATACGTGTCGGACACTGCACGCCTCTTTGAGGAGAAGTGTCGGTGCATCATAGAACAATATATAGGTGACAAAGATGGCAATGGCCACACAAATTCAATCTTTGATAGGTGAAAATGAAACATACCTGCCAATAAAGTAAAATAATATGACCTATAGCCCATAACATAGCATAGTGCATATCATGTGCTATTTGCATGGTAAGGCATAGCAAAGTAAATTGTCACGTGCTATATATTTTGTTTGCACACTATAGTGCATATGAAACACTATTTTTTCCTTTTTTTATAATTTATTTGAATTACTTTTATGAAAAAGAAAGTATGGTTAGAGATTACATATAATATAATGATAATATTTCCTTTAATATGCTCAACTCTCATGCATAATGTCCCACAACTCATAGCCTTTATTTGAAGTATACAGTGGCATGAACTCCTATAATACAATTGTGAATTTATATGATACTTGTAAAAAATTTGCACAAAATCTTGATGCTTGTATCTAATATATTAATACAATATTATATTTTATTTATACGACATTAATTGTCTTTTTCATTAGGAAATTATTCTTTTCTGTTGTTGAATTTTTAATAAATTATTCATGATTTTTAATATTTTATGCTATTTTTGAATATTGTGCACCACACCAAGCATTATAGCTCTATAAGATATTTGTGCTACGGTGATATGGGCTCTGAAAATTTGCGCTTGGCTTTTCCATGAGTGTTTTGGTCAGAATTTTAGAAGGCAACTTGGATATCAAATATATACTACCTAGAGAATTTTTCGTTACTTTTTGATAACTTTATAATCTAATTTGAGGTATCCCAAAAGCACAAACCCATATGGTTAATTACCCCTCCGGTCACGAGAGAAAACTTTCAATTAAAATTAATTTATAAGCGCTAAATTTTATCCTGAAGTAGCATCAACATGATTTTGAAACAACAAAGAAATTTTCACAACCTTTAGCTTATAGAACGAATGGTGGGGCATGATAAAAAATTTAACAAAAATCCAAGGGTTCTATCATCCAAAGTTATGAAGGGCAATAGTTTATTTAGTTACAGGAAGTAAACAACTCAACCTAACCCAACCCGGAAAATCCCGGATCTGGGTCAACCCGTTTGCCATACAGGTCGGATTTAGGTTGACCTGGCAACCCTAAATCAACTCGGGTTGACCTGGATCACCACCTTCGCAGTGAGAAAGCTCCCGTCGCCGTTGTTACTTCCGATCGTCTGAAAGAGGAAAGATCCGGCGGATTTACGGGATTTGGCCGAATAAGCTCGCGAATGGAAGAATCGAAGCAAGATAGCTACCTTTGCAGCAACTGCGAGCATGCTCCTGTCACCGTTGGCCATCGTTACGCCCCAAAGAGGAAAGATCCCGCGAATTTACGGGATTTGGTTGAATAATCAGAAGAAAGATAGCTACTGTAACATCCTAAATTAGGTAATGAAATTAATACATTTTAAATGAAATTTATTTGTAGTATCAATTACTGTTAAATAAATATAAGTAATATTAAATTAAATAACTATTTAATCATTTATTCGAATAGATGCTTGTAGGAATTATTTGAAAATCAATTTACCAGTGGGCCCCATTCTCCTCCTTCCTTCTGAAAAGGATTCACGCATGTGGACAAGTGCAAGCAGTTGGAAAATCTGAAGAGTTCGCCAGAATAGAAGGCGGCACAGTGCATTTTTTCCTGTAGTTGGTGTCGGCATAGTGCAGAATGCACTGTAGCAGAAATTCGGAAGAATTCTCTGTTTGGCATAGTGCAGAATTTACTGTAGCGCAGTTTGCTACAGTACCCGCAGCACTTTATAAGTGCTTCGACACAGTTTCGCAAGTGAGGATTTCGCAGGAATTACTGTAGTCAGTTCTCTACAGTACCCACAGCACTATATGTAAATCTTAATTTACAAATGCAAGAATTCATATTTCTAGACATATTTATGATATCACTTGATTTAATTGAAGTGATAAATGCATTATGAAGATTTCAATAATGCAAATGATTACTTCCAAGTTTTCATGTATGATCAACCACTTGCATTTATGTATCACTAAAGTTTAACATAAGATTCATGGTGATTATTGTAATGTTTTTCTAGTTGATTATAAATTGAAAACAGCTCATTAATTTCATGTTACCAACACATCCTAACATGTAAATATTAAGAGACAGATTCTTATATAAGTTTGTACATGACAAGTCAAGTATGAATTAATGAATATGAAATGTGTACTGAATATACATTTAAAGTAAAGTTTGGCTATAAAAAGATGTATAACTTACAATGTCAGGTAAGGCAAAAGGATTCTCATGTACACTGTATTGTAAGTGGGGCAAAAGGGACCCCAGATATATATTACCTGCATAGCAAGTGGGGCCAAAAGACCCTAAGAAAGAGACAAGGGACCTCTATATAATTCAATGACAATAATGCCAGGTTTACCCGGGCTCCATTGAATATTTTTATGAAAGAATAGCCGAATCTTTTGATGACTAAAATTGATATTCAGTATGGATTTAAGAGAAAATAAAGATTAATGCCAAACAGGATTTTATGATGTATTCTCAAGTTTGTTTAACTTTTATTTATGTTTTAGTGTTATGAATTTATAATCATGCAAATTAAATGGTATTTAAATGTGCATAACTTATTGAGCCTCATAGCTTACTAGTATTTTTCTTACTGGCTATTGTTACAGGAAAAGAAAAGAAAAGATCAATGCTAACTAAGTTGCAAGTAATTCAATTTTATATGCTAGTTTTTAAATCTGTGTAAGACTAAACTTAAGGTATGGAAGCATTCCAAGGAAGTATTATCTTAGATTTCTATAGTGGCTCTGTAAGTGTTTCTTTGTGGAAACTCTAAATTATTAGATGCTTCTGTTCAGATAATTGAAATATGAATGGATACTATTGTGTCACTTACCAAAAGAATGAAAAGTATCAGGGGTTTAATGATGAAAAATATTATATTTATGCATGTTACACTCTACAGTACTGTTAAGGGGTACTGTGGGGTGTTACAGCTACCTTCACAGCGAGCAAGCTCCCATCGCCGACATTAAGTACGAAACTTGAAAGATCTGGCGGATTTACAGGATTTGCCCGAATAAGCGCGCAAACGAAAGAAAGATAGCTACCTTCGTAGAGATCGTCCGAACAGATGAACAGGCGAACAGCTCGCGTCTGGGTTGGCAGGTCAATTCGAGTTGACTCGAATCCGAACCAATTTGGATTCGGATTCCCGACCCATTTCCATAACTGGGTCATATTTGGGTTAAGGCCAGTTGACAGCAGGTCAAGTTCGAGTTGGACCCAAACCCGACACGAAGACCTGTTTTAACACCCCTACCTAAAGGGACAATTTTAAACCAACTTTAGCTAATAGAGAGATTTACACCCTATCAAGAGCACTGTATGATTCACAATTTAGAGGATTGAGCTATTGGGAACTTTGGGGCTTTGGTCGTGATCAAAACGTAATTATCATTTTGCGGCAAAACATCCAGTCAGAGGGCCTTGGTTATAATGTTAATTTAGTGTTGTTGTTTTGCGACAGATCTACTTGGACAGAGGATGCATGCCATGTTTTTACTAGCATGGTATTTTTTAGAGTGACTCTTTGCGAGCTTATCTTAAATTTGTCAAAGTCGACAAAATGCTGCAAAAGATTTCATAGAGTGGCTCTTCATGAGCTCATTTTAAATTTGTCACAGTGGACAAAATGATGCAAATAATGAATGTGTGGGATGCTCTACGATGGAGGCAATCATTTATAGCATGCTCTAATTTTCTTGAATTTTTATATTTTCATTGCGATGTGAGAATAAAATAACTATCTTTAGAATTTGATGGCATTTGATGATATCATCACCTTCAATTGATATTTTCCATCAGCATGACCATCGTCGAGGTAATTTGAATAATTGCACTTAACTGCATTAAACCTTGTCCACTCCGCCCACTTGTATGCAGAGGATTGGGTTTATGATTTGCAAATCATCTGAGTTTACTTAAATATTTATTGCATCAAAGACCTTATTGACTCTACTCTCATATGTAGAGGATCGAATCTATCTAAGAGTTAAACTTATGGCCTACCATGCCCCAAGAGTTTCCTCTTTTGAAATGAGTTTCTTTAAAAAAGACATTAAAGGTCTTATACAAACGAAAGATACAATAACTTTACAGAATACCGTCAAGTGTCCGATCACAAGCTTGAATGATTTAGTTAAAAATAAAATAAAAACCTTCTTCCAATTGGTGTTGCAATAATCCATCAGTGGGCAAAAGTCTAGTCAACTTTGGTCATGGGGACACGTGGAGAATCAGACTTCAAAAAAGTATGACTTACAAATCTATCCTATAAATAGGATGGTCCGCTCGAAAGTATGTTTTTTGTAGGACTTAAAAGGACATACACGTCTTTTGATGCACTTGCATAACTTGCAATTTATGTAATTTAATGACTCGTACATTAGTATGATGAGCACATTGTCATTAAAAAATGAATGCAACTTTTTAGTTTGAGTTTTAATGATCAAATTTTGTCCTCTTGCAAGTAGATATTGCAGATATGATAGAGATTTTAGCAAATTACGATTTTGTTGCATATTTAAAACAATGTAAATTTGCTCATCTAGATTGTATTCAATTCGCTTTTCATCCCAGGTGAACCCCGTAAGGAATCTTTCTCTGCCAATAAATAAAGGCACTATTTTAGTTTATTTTTACTCCATTTCAATTCAACCCATAGTTCTGAAGGTTCTGTACAGTAAGGAAGTTTGGTCCTTGTTTATAGGCGAGCTATCGAGTTCCCTATAAGTTATGCTATGTTTATTTTCAATTCATTTAATGCACCATGCAGCGCTATTTCAAGAGTTCTCATTTTTATAATTTTCATTTTGAGGCATTTTTATTGAATCAAGATATTCATTTTGATTTTATTCTTTTCAATTGCATTTAGATAAAATTTCAGTAACCTCCTGGCATCACCCTTGTGCAGGGGGCATTTAGGCCAGTGCTAAGTTTGCGCACAATGCCAAGAAAGGCATGTATAGGTGGTGTATAAGATACTAGTACTAGGTCTTCTACCTCAACATGCCAAAAAAGGCGCATATATAGGTCTACAAAATTTGCAATATTTAATTTCCCATCCATCTCAAGAAATACACGTACAAGTATTTATACAGTGGTCGTGCCTCCTCTCTCACCGCACTAAGAAAGGCGCATATGAGTACTTACATGCACGAAATGATTTGTAATACAACATAAGGTTTCCCCACCATGTAAAAAAAGACATCATGTACGAGTACTCATGTGGATAGGCACGATTTCTATCATTATACCTACTATTTGCAAAATAATGTCAATAACGAGTTCAGGTAGGGTGACGATGTTTGCAGCAAGCTCAACGACACGCTTCTTTTTAATTTTTATTCTTTTTTTCTTTTTTTTATATTTTTTATTTTTTCTTCTTTGATTGCTTTTTTTTTTAAAATATAGAGAGAGAACAGAGGTAGAAAGAGAGAGAATTGAATAGAGAGAGAAAAAAGGGGGAGAGGTTTATGGAGAAAGAGTGAAAGAGGTAAAAAAGAAAGAGAGAAATAGAGAGCAAGCGTAGATAAAGATAGATAGACAGAGTGAGAGCAGAATTTAGAGAGAAAAAAGGAAACAAAGAGCAATATTGAGGAAGAAGGTGAAAGAGGCAGAGTAAATCGAACGATTCAACTAGCATTTAACTTAAACCCACACGTCTCACAAATTCCTCTTCTTCTTCATGCGTTGTTGATCCAGTTAATGCCTCAACATCTTGCTTCTCTATTGTTGAGGGTTTCAAGTTAGAGCAGAAGCGAGAGAGCAAAAGCAGGTCAATGGGTTTCACGGGCTAGAGGATCGTCGAAAAAAAGGTAGCGGCGACATGTGGTTGTCAAATTAGTTTGTTGAAGAAAGTTAAAAAAAAGGAGCTTGTTGAAGTTGGATAAGCTTGTCGATGAAAAACTAGGAGAAGAAGATTAAAAGTCGTCGATGGAGGAGTCGTCGACGATTATTTGAAGGGGAGGAAATCTCAAAGGGGTAGAGATATGGAGGGTTAGGTCATCAAGCCCAGAAGGGTACATGTAGTTTGTGTATAGGAGAGACAACGAAGTTTCAGCAACTAGTTTGAATTGGTTTGTGATGAGGGAGTCAAGCGAGAACTAAGGAAGGCACATTTGGCAAGTAAACGAAAGAATGCAGGATCATGTGAAGAAGAAAAGGAGAGTTCATATGCAAATTCTTGAAGAATATGAGTGTTGCAAGAAAGGTAGAGACGGTTGCGAGACATAGAGAAAATGTATACCAGTGCTTTTGATTTAAGATTTTATTT
Organism: Dendrobium chrysotoxum; assembly: GCA_019925795.1. Classification (NCBI taxonomy): domain Eukaryota; kingdom Viridiplantae; phylum Streptophyta; class Magnoliopsida; order Asparagales; family Orchidaceae; genus Dendrobium; species Dendrobium chrysotoxum. Next base: position 15,249,964 of record CM034305.1, read on the forward strand.
TTAATAAAAACAGGGCGATGACAACACTTCAAATACATCTACGACACTACAGACTAAACAGGATGCATAGGAATGGGCTAGAGAACAAGGGGTATGGCATCAACATAAATTTAGCAAGGATGATTGGAAAAGAGATTTAATTTAATATTATATTTTTTTATTTACTTAATAATTAGATAATTATAATAATAATAATAATAATAATAAATATATTCATTATGATTTAAGTTTTTGTAGTAATGTATTTCTATTGAATCTAGTTCATTAATTTTTATCCCTCACACCTATTAACTTCAATTTATTTAGTCATCATCTCATGCACAGACAGTTTTTCATATTTTTCTGGTGAAATAGATTAGATAACATGACAGTCTATTTTGAGTATTTGGGGCATTATGGACGCATTGGCTCAAACCATTTTGTGAATGTTGAGTGATTTTTTATATAAGCAATGCGCTTTGAACTAGACTTGCACAATAATGAGTCTATACTTCGCCGTTATCGTCCTGCTCAATTGGATCGATTACAAGACTGATATGGAGGCCAACGCCAACAAGTATGTTATTCGCTATTAACAAATATGATCTAAATTCACATATTTCCTAAGACAGTTGCAAGTGAATTGAAGCATTAATCTTAGTATGAACTTGGTGATGATCAACTGCAGGCTATAATACATCTAAAGACATTTTAAAATAAGAATATACAAAAAACACTACTGTTGATCAACAACATTCTCAAGCTTGTGCACTGTATTAAACATAAGCTCTATTTTAACCTCCACTAATATCTCCAAAACAACCTCATGCATATTAGTAACTTTTGATATTGATAATTTATAATCATACTCAAGGTTTAATTCATTATCAAAAAGATAAGTGTCAACAAAAACATCTTTATAAGAGACATCATCATAAAATTCACCATCAGTCCCAGGCAAAGTATTCTGTTGAGCCTCCTTATCAAACTCAGTTGTGAGTTTTGTATCCTTATCATCAATCTCAATTGACTCGTCTGTCCTCTAAACATTGGCTTCTATAGCACACACAGTATGTGCAGGACATATTCCTTCATGGAATTCTTATTTAAAACAATTAAGGGTTTCCAAGATTTTACCCATCTGAGATATGATGCTTTGCACCAACTGTCAAAGCTATTGATGAGTTGAAGAATCATAATGTTGATTATGATCATGATCAATGAAAAATGATGGAATATAATATGTACCATGATTAAAAGGTCATAGAACTGATCATTTTTACAAGAAGAATAATAGTCACGAGTCTAAGATAAATACTGAGATCGATGAAATTGATTGGGTGAACTTCTGATGAATGATCGCGAAAGTATGTGATCCAGGTTGCTTTAATTTGATCAAAGAAATATGATAATTTAATCAGATCTTGCTCTCATACCAAACTTTTAATGCAGGGTGAAGAAGAAAACCTCACGCACACAACTTGAAGCAATCCACATGCATAACTTTGATCTAGAGAGCACTCAATTAATCACAAATAAATCCATTCATTCAATCATCAATCAATAATAATTAATATAATCTTATCAAAGAGAAACCAACAAACCTAAGAAAAAGTCAAATTTAAAGAATATGAGAAATTAAGCCATAATTAGAAATGGGCCAAGACAAAAAATTGGTCTGCTTCAGCCATGTTGTAGCCTAGTTTAATTCCTTATAATTAGTCTATAGCTAATTGGTTGCAAGCTAATTTGGCCTGATTTTTACTGCATCAATAGGTTAAAATTTAGGCAATCTCACCAATATATCTAGGGTCACTCTCTAAATAAAAACTGAGTCAATTATGACTGTAATTATATTATTCTTCAAGTAGTTTCCCAACACATGACAAAAAGAAAATCTAAGATTGCAAGACAGTTATGCATGCAGACACATTTAAGTGCTTTAATGTAACAGATATGGATGCATTAGATAAAAAAAATCCAACCTCTTTAGCACGGATAAGAACATCGCTTGCTGGCATCTGTCCAGATGATGGGACACGAGGCTGTTGAATCATGGCTAACGAAGGAAGCAAGTTCAACGTGCAACACAATACAGTGATTCAAAGTCTGAAACTGAAACTCAGATGAAAAAAAAATACTAATTTGGTACATACCTTTGGCATGAGGCATCATAAACCGTCTACCTTTCATTCCAGCAGCAAGAAGCAGGCAGGCCTGACCTATTGCAGCTCCAACAGCTACAGTTTGAATCTGCACTAGTAAAAATCATTGGAAGAAATTAAATGAAAAAAAGTAAAATAAAATAAATTCTACTGAGATTACAATCCAAAGATACGAACAATAAATATTATATCTAAGCATATATGCAAATACAATTATAATTGAGTATAATAACAAAGAAATAAAAACAGCATCTAAGGAAAGAAAGTGCAGATGCTGTGTTGTTTATGTATATCATCAAAGGTGACTTCCCAGTTAAGTTCCTAGAGTAGAAATTGTCAAACAACTCCATAGGGCAGATAGTCTCAATAATTCGATAAATGGCAAATTGTCCAATGCCTCCACTGAAACATTAAGAAACGCTTTTATTTTTCCTACATCTGAAAACCACCTCACGAAAAGGTAAAGATCAACTGAATTCCAAATTTATGCCACGTAGCCCAAATCTAGCAACAACAAAAAAAAAACCTTATATTTTAACTGTGATCTACTCTCGAGTTGAAATGGTCCTCCTGGATCAGTTTGAAGGTCAACAAATAGTTTCACATGATCAAAGATTAACCAGGCCAATTAACAATGATTTCAGAGTGTAAATGCGATAGGTAAAAGTCTGCATTGCGTTCACTGGTTTTATGAACAATCTTCCAGATTATTCTAGGATTATCTTCATTAGCATTTGAAAATCTTATCATATATGTTGTTATACCCGTCGGGCAGGTTTTTGTTTTTTCTCACTAACATCTCTTTCACACTCCCATGCAAGAAATCTTCATCATCATCACTAGTGTTGCCTGTCGGAACATTCACGACAATAGAGAAACAGAGAGTTTAACATCCTAATTTTGCTAGATAATCCAACACACACACAGATAAGAGAGACTGTGCAGCAATCATAAGAGACAACAGAAATTTTACGTGGAAAACCAAAGAAAGGGAAAATCCACGGGATATGGCCCAAACAGAACCATTATACTAACTTTTATCATTGATTATAAATGATACCCTTCATTGGGGAAAGACTTTGGCTCAATATAGCAAATATACATTGTATAGAGCACATTACATGGTTGGAGTTGGAAGAATCAAATGACATGAGAGTTGATCTCAAAAGAATGTTGGTTAGGATCATAGTCAGACGAAGGTGGCCGAAGGGACCGTAGTTTGGCAATTGAGATCAAAGGGATCGTAGTTAGGCGACGGCGGTTGGAGATACCGTCGTCAAGCAACAGTGATCAAAGAGACTGTAGTCGATGGGCGACGGAAGTCGGAGGGATCATAGTCGGTGAATGATTGAGGTAGGAAGGACCGTAGTCAAGTGACGGTGGTCCGAGTACCATAGTTGGGCGACGAAGATGTTGGCTCAAGAAAAACGGCACGAATGCATGAATCCCACTTTGCAACTATAGGATTCCATTTTCCTTAAGTCAGATTTTAATTAACCAGATTTGCCCTAAGGGTAGTGTCAGAGTTTAATTAGATCTAGGGTTCTTACTTCCCATGAGCGCAAGCACTCATAGTTAATTACCCCTCTTAACACGTAAGAGAGAACTCTCAATTAATGATGAATAAAATTTAGGTGTTTTAGTCTCAATTGTGGGGGAAATAGAAGTAAACCCGATCAAGATCCGATGGTTCCGTCATCTCGGGTATCCGTCATCCCGGGTATACCGTAGTTTCAATCTACCAACACTAACAATCATTGAACGTAATGTCCAGGGAATTTGATTAACAACCATGGGTTGCCTCCTATCAGGTATCCCGAGTAGACTGAGATGGCTAGATTTGATTTTTTTTAATTTTATTTGAGTTTTGAGGTTTACATCTATTAGAATACCCAGAAGTTAATTTAGTTTGGGAATTTATAACTTCGTTTAGAAGTTACATAGAAGTTTTAATTTGAAGAGGGTCTTACGACTTCTCTTGGAAGTAGCCCAGGTGTTTGAATTTGGGTCGGGACTTACGGCTTTCATAGAAAGTAGCCAATAGGTTTAATTTGGAGTGGGGCTTACGGCTCTATTTATGAGTTGCCCAAAGATGGGTCTTACAACCTAACTCTACAGCAAGGCTGGCAGGAGATTTTATTTGGATTTGGAGTAGGTCTTATGACTCCCCTTAGAAAGTTGTCTGAAAAAGCGGGTCTTATAACTTAATCCCTTTAAATTAAGATGCCCATGAATTTGAATTGGATTGTTTGGGGTTTAGGATCATTGCAATTTATTTAGCAATTTTCTTAAAATGTAGGTCTTATGACTTCACTTAGAAGTTGCCTGACAACGGGTCTTACAACATAATCCTTTAGACTAGGATGCCCATTGGTTTGAAGTGGATTGTTTGGGGTTTAGGATCATTGCAATTTATTTAGCAATTTTTCTAAAATGTACGTCTTACGATTTCACTTAGAAGTTGTCCGATAACGGATCTTATAACTTAATCCTATAGTCTAGGATGCCCATTGATTTGAATTTGGTTTAGGTCATGTTTTATAACTTTTCTTGGGAAGTTGCATGGTTATTTGTAGAAGTGTTAGGGTTGTTGTACTTCATTTTAAAAGTTTTCCTAACGTATTGGACTTATGACTTCACTTAGAAGTAGCCCGATAACGGGTCTTACAACCTAATCTTATAGACTAGAATGCCCATTGATTTGAATTTTTGGATCTAGGTCATTCATTTAGAATTTCCATAACACGCGGGTCTTACTACTTCGATTAAAAGTAGCCCAGTTAGTGGGACTTACGGCCTCTGCTAAAGGTAGCCCTAAGATTTTGGTCATGTAGGTCTTATTGCTTTCTTAAAAGTTGTCAATGATTGGTCTTATGACCTAGTCCTGTAAGCTAAATGACTCGAGTGATGGGTCTTACAACCTAGCCCTATAGACTAGGATGCCCGGGTGAGAGGTCTAGGGTTATGTTATTACCTAAAACATTTCCCTCAGAGGTCGAACTTACGGCTTCTATTAGAAGTTGCCAGGGGATGGATCTTACAGCCTAGTTCTTATAAACAAGGCTGCCCAGGGATTTGAATTTGATTGTTTAAGTGAAAAGTAGTTATTTGACACTAGACCATCGTGGGTTTCAGTTGATTGTTTACTAGTAGTTGTACTTACTAGTTTGATTAGTTGTCGTTATGACACTAATGTTCTTGTTATAGTAGTTTTCTTTTCTTGCTGTTTGTTAGCTTCTTTTCAGTGCTACTAGTTTATTTTTCCTGCACTAATGTACTAGTAGCTTACTATAGCATTTTCTGCTTTAGCATTTATTTCAATGCTTAATGAGTTTTATTTCTTTGCTTACAAGAACTCATACAGGAAGTTTGGAGCTTTGTTCAGGAGCACTGAGAGTTTGTACAGGGGTTAGATTGTTTTGAGTGTGTTGAGAGTGCTATCTTGAGTTGAGTTTGAGTTATTGTGTTGTTTTGAGAGCCTTTGTTTTGTGAGCAGTCTATGTTGGTTGAGTTTGTGTTATGTTGAGTGGGATTGTATATGTCAATCAGTGAAAAACATTCTTCCCCTCTCCTTTTATTTATTGCATTTTATTTAAAATAACTCAAAACCAATTAGTCATTTTAAATTACAAAACTCTTAAATTTTAAATAATAGCTTTTATTCTCAAATTTTAAATTGCTCTCATATTTTAAAACTCTCATATTTTAAATGCTCTTAGATTTAAAAAAATTTCATTTAAATACTTTCGTATTTAAAAACTCTAGGATTTAAAATGCTCTTATATTTTAAGACTCTTGGATTTAAAAATGTTATTAAATTAATTTCAATTGTTTAATTAATTCTAAATAGTTAATTAATCTCAAATTAAATCAATATTGAGTGATCAAAAGTTAGCTCTAAGTTGATGGAGGATATGAGATGATTTATTGCAAGTCTCACTATTTCATTAGCTAAAGGAAGAGAGGTGATGTTTTGATAGTCAGAGACCTCTAAAATTTCAAGGAGAATAACATTTGAAATGCCACAAACCTATATTGGAATCTCTTAATGAGAGGACTCATTTGGAGACATTTGAAGCACTTCAAGACAGTCTTTGGACTGAAAATGATGTCCAAAAATTTCTCATTTATGCTGGATAACATTTGGGAGAATGATAAGAAGCAGGATAAAACTAAATGGGGAGAACATGCTCGCCCCTCTGACTTACGAAAAATTTGGCAGTAAGCTCTCGATAACAACTCAAATTAACTTAGTTATAATGATGATTGCAAAGGTCGTTAAAGGGCTAGGAGTAAAATGAGTTTTTGCAACTTCTTAACTTTCATGTATCACATGATGTAGAAAACTCTAATGATCATAAAAAAAACTCAATTAATCAATCATTTTGATTAATTTTAATCAATCAATTTTTTTATTAAATATTAACAAACTAAATTAGTTAATTAATATTTAAAATTAATTTTAACATTTTAATTCATGTTCAAATTGAATTGCCATTTAGATTTCTAAGGCAATTTCAATAGCCTCCCAGCATCCCCTCCCCATCGAGGGAGAAATCGGGACGGCATTTGCCGTAATTTCTTCCTACCCGGACCTAAGGTCGACGGCATAGGGTCTTCAAATTAAAATCATCCCGGCCGGATCTAAGATGCGATGGCCCGGGGTCTTCAAATTTAAAAACCATCTGCCCAGATTAAAAATCAACGGCGCAGGTCTTCAAATTTTAAAACCATCCGCCCAGATCTAAGATCGATGGCACGGGTCTTCGAGTTTTAAATCATCTCGGCCAAACTTAAAGTCAACGGCGCGAGATCTTCAACATCTGTTTTAAAAATCATTTTTTTCATTTATTATTATTATTATTATTTTAATTATTTTTATCTCATGTATTATTATTATTATATAAACAAAAAGAGGGAGAGAGGAATCCAATAGCGCATGGTTGGGTTCGGCTAGGGTAGTCGTCGAAGGATCGAAGTTGAAGTGCGACTAAGGAGCCGAAGAAAGACTTGTGTAATCTTATACCTCCTGTTAAGCGATGAAGTTGGACAGCAACAGGGAGTCGAAAGAGAGAAATCGAACGGTAACAAAGGAGCCGAAGTCAGACAACCACAAAGGAACCGAAGAAACGACGGTGCAATTTCTGCGCCTCCTGCGAATCGAAGCCGAACAGCAACGAAGGATTAGAAGAAGCAACTCGTGCAATCTCTACACTTCCTACGAAGCTAGGAAGTCAGACAGCAACGAAGGAGCCGAAGAGCGACTTATGCAATCTCTGCCCTCCTGTGAAGCAAAGTCGGACAACAACGAAGAGTCGGAGAAGCGACAAGTGCAATCTCTACACCACTTGCAAAGAAATGAAGCCGAACAGCAACGAAGGAATCGAAGGAGCAACCCGTGAGATCTCTCCGTCTCCTGCGAAGCACCAAAGCCGAACAACACCGACGAAAAGAAAAGATGAAAGGCGAACCCTAGACGCCTCCTGCGAAACAACGAAGTCGAACAACAACGTCGGAGTCGAAGGAGCAAAAGCAGCGACGGTGAAGATAGTGTCAGTTTTTTTTCTTTCTCCGTTTCTTCCCCCTTTT